>WSFP011405001.1:0-25705 GCA_009831015.1 Picea engelmannii | reverse complement strand
TCTCTACGAGCTCCAACTTGAGTATACAAACTCTTCTATATTGGACATAGGCTTTACCAAAATGTCTTCTTATCTGATCATCTATGGAGATATATATTTGAGAACCACTTTCTCTTTTCTGGACTTCATCACAGAGAGTGTAATGCCTGATGTCAATGTACTTCGGTCTATCTAGAACACTAGTATTCTCTGAAGGCTTCATATAGCTCTGATCAATCATTGTTGGATTCCTCTTTGTTTCTTGCTAGCTCAGAACATCGTGGCAAGTGTCAAACTTGAACATATCCAAGTGATACTTCTTTGGTCGTCATGAGTGTTTATCATGGATTAGGGATCCATCATCCTGAGATTTTGAATAACCATTCTGATATAGTATCTCTGTTATAGAAAGTCTTCACCATGCTTTTGCTGTGCATTGGAGATTCTCCACCAAGTTGTCTTCTTCCATCTGCATACAAGGACATCTTTCTGGTATACCTCAAATCCTAGAGGTTGCTTCTTCATACACTCTTTGTTCAATTGCTTTGGAGAATAGTCTTTGCCTTTATCTGATGTAAAACTCCAACCCATGGATATTGCAGATGATATCATGTAGAAGTATGTCTGGTTTACTAGAGCAAACAATCATTATAGTCTTCTCCCTCCATCTGGGAGAACCTCTAGTCCTTGATCTTGCAATGCTTTCATTCATAAGTCTTTCATACACTGTTCTTCATCACAAACTTCAGTTCCTCTACTTGATTTATTTTAGTGAGTTCATATCAGGCTGGTAATCTTATGATTCTTGATACAATGACTAGTTGTTCTGGCTTCTCTTTCTTTCTTGGAATCTTCGTGTTCTTCCTCATGTTTCTCTTTATCTCTTGAGTCCATGGAGTTTTCTATATATTTCATGCTCTGGAGATTCCAACTTTTTCCTTTCATCGTAGGATCATGCATGTGGATGGACAACCAGGGATACTTTAAGGCTTATTTTTGAAGAAGGCTTCTTCTGAAGTCAAAATGAACACGTACTGCTTTTCATGGCTGCTAACATGGATATATACTACATCATCTTCAATGGATCATAGGATTAGCTCCCTCCTAATCCTTGCTTCATGTATGAGTGCATGTTTTTATTTTGGAAGTATATAATAGCCTCCCTCCATCTAACATAATCCATGCTTCCATCTGCATCCTTATTTCCTTCTGCAAGGTGTCATAAGTCTTTCTCCAATTTCTTCTTGATTGATGATTTTAGCTTATCTTGCAGTTGTTACTTATGTAATAACTTCCACATGATTTACTTGTTGTACTTCATTCTTTCATGTGTATTGTCTGACTTGTAGTCATGATGATAACAATCCTTATCTTATAGGTATATTTCTTCTTGGAACATATTATCTTCTAAGAGATAGATATACAAGATATTTACAGAGATTATGCACACAAGATATGTACAAGAACTAAGAAGAGTATTGTTACCTTGTATTTAGAGGAAGAAGTCTGTTTCATCTTGCTTAGTCTTCTTTGAAGGTTCATTTTCTTTGGAAGCTGATGCTTCATGTGTCTCCTTCCTTTTCTTTAGCTTGGGACAATGATTCTTGTAGTGACCATATTTTTGACAGTTGAAGCATTGTATTTCTGACATATCTTTCACTAGATTTGGCTTCTTTCCAAACTTCCTTTTGTTCCTGGAATTATTGAATCTTGCTGTGATGGATTGATCGTCGTATTTCTTTTGAGGTTTCTCTTTTCCACTGATCCTTGATTCTTCTTGAGCACATCAAGTCCAAAGTTCTTCAAATGTAGGATACTCCTTCCTTGTGTTCATACTTGCGACAAATGCATCCCATGTCTTGGGAAGACCATTGAGTACTATGTTTACTAGTTCCTTCTCTGAGCTGATTTCTTCAATAGCTTGTAGTTGATCTCTTAACTGAGAGATCCTCACAAAGTATGATGTTACACTGTCATCATCATTCATCTTCATGTCACGGAGCTCATTCTTCAGACTCGTTACTTGTCCAATGTTTCTGATTGAGAAGAGGTTTGTTAAGTCATCGTACATATTCTTTGATGAGTCAAGATGGGAGATGTAGGGTATCAAGTGGTATTTTATAGATTCCACTATGATACTCATGGAATTGATGTCATCGTCTTTGAACTTCTCCATAACTACAACATTCTGCGGTTCCTTCTCTTTTCCTTCTTCAAACTCTGGTTTCACGATCTTTCCTTTCATGATATCCAACACCTTATTCTTGGCAAGGATGAGGTCAATCCTTGTTTTCCATGCTTTGAAGTTAGAAGCTCCATCTAACTTTTTTTCTAACTTCATAGAGTAAGTCACGACTGCTTTGACTTGGTCAACCCTAGATTTGACCAAAAACTCAAACTTGAAGTCTTGGCTCTCTGAGAGTACCAGGAGATGCGCTAGGCTAGTTTGCACTGTTCTATCCAGAAATTAGGTCAATCCCTTCACTTAAGGTGCCTCAACGAGAGGGTTAGGGTTTCTGCAACTGCACCTGCTGGTAACCCTAGCAACAATGCTTTGGTGACTGCTCTTGCTAGAAACCCTAGCGCCAGTTCTTCAATGAGCTTATTATCCTTATGGCTATGCTTCCTTCCAGTGGTTAGAATGAATGAAGGAGGTGTGGGCCCATAACCTGTTAGAATATGATGGATGTGCTATAGTCAATATCACTTTTTTCACCCAACCATAGGCCGAAGCCACCCTCCGAGCACCTTAACCTTGACAGAGAATCACTTTGGAAGCAAACCCTAGATTGGATAGCCACACAATGGGTAGCACACTTTTCTCCAAGGATAACGCACCAAACAAGAGATGATCAGATAGTCCAAACCATAACCAAGAGATAGTCCAAGCCAAAATGGAATCTACTAGCTGCAGCAGCTGCAACGACAACTCTCCTACAAACCTGGTACAAAACTGGCTAACTGTAGTGCGCACAAGTGAGCTCTACAGTTTTGAGAATGCCTACCAGAATGAAGACTGGCCTCCTGTATTTATACTAATTCTCGCTAACTGTCGGGGTTGACTTCTCATTCTGGGTACCTATTTACTCAGTATATATTATTTCTTCTGGACGACTTCTTCTCTTGGAGGCTAATAACCTAATGCAAATTATCCTCTTGAGCCGACTTGTCTTCTAGGGTTATTAGCCAACTCATTAGGGTTTCTTCTTGCTTCCCGGAATATTCTATTCTCGTCATGTTTACACGTGGAGGTAAATAACTCGCTCAGCTACCATAATATCAACACTCTAGAGACTGTCGTCTCAGTTACAATATTTATTTAAGATGCAACAATATAAAAATATCAAACCTGATATGCAAACTCATAGTCTTAATTTCTAGGGAGGGTGTGTTATTCCTCTGAATGCACTAGATCCAATGATCCATTTGGGTCATTGCTTGGACAAGGTCCCTTGTACATCCCTTGCAAACACCCTCATAGTCTACTAAATGATATAACTTGGAAACATATATAAGTGCATACCTCTAAAGTTTGTAACACTATCCCAATTTTCTTCTAATCTGAAATTGGACACCATCAATACATGAGGAAATCACAAAATCAAGATAGCATAAAGTTCAATGTCAAGGAAAATCTCAATAAACCCTAAAATTTTAACTTTGATGAAAAGTCAAATTGAGAAGTGCAGAGGGTGCACTAGGGCAAGGCAAGTTGCTTTATACAAAAATGTTTTCCTCAACTCATCCAAATAAATTCTCAACAAGATTCACAAAGAAAGTTGTTGCAACTACAATAGTGGGTTTTAGGTGAAATTTCAACTTTCACCAAGATGCAATCTGAGACCACTAGGGGGTGTGTTAGGCTAGGGTGAGATGATCTATGGAAAAATTAAACTCAGTGTCCTCCAATAAGTTTCTCAATGAGCTTGACAAGTTGAGATTCGTGCAACGACAAACTGCAGCGAAAAACTGAAACTGTGCAATGACAATATTTCAACTAGCTCTGATACTATGTTGATTTTTATGATTCTCATCTCTTGATAGTTATTGCCTTATGATTAATAACCAGATACACTTTCATACAAAAATTATCATAGAATAACTATACACTGAAAATCTCAACTAGAATACTACAGTGGAAATGACAAGATCTAGAAATATTAACCATGCATAGTAAACACAAGAACACAAGAGTTTATCCTGGGAAACCCAACCTTGCGAGAAAACCAACAAACACATTCAACTAAAAATTGAAATCATCAGAAAACACATTTCTGATGAACTAAATTTTTAGTTGAATCCAAAGATCTAGTTCAACTTCAATGCAACAAACACATTCAACTTAAAATTTAGTTCATCAAAAAACTCATTCTTGATCGCATTCTTGAACTGCTATTTTACCCTATAAATGACCAAGTTGCAAATATTTTCACAAAATCTCTTATGATATAGTAGTTTTCCAAACCTTGATCTATGTTAGGAGTTTTGGAAGTTGCCATTAAAGAGGGATAGGCTCTAATGCCTCCTTCCTTCTCCTACCATGTCACCTTTGTAAATCCTTCAATCCTATCCCAAGTTGTTCTCGAGGGAGGATGTTAAGATATTCAGACACTTAGGAGTTAGTTAAGATCAACTTGGTCTAATGTGTCTTTAGGTAAAAGTGTGTTTCTTTAGTTTGCATTAGTATGTATTTGTAGTTATGTAATTTGACGATCATGATATGTTATAGACATAAAATGATATGATGTCTCATATTCTCCTCAATACTAACGACTATTGTTAACATGGCTTGACACTCGATTGGTCCATGATCTCTTTTTAAAGAGAATGGAAGATAATTTGTTGAACATTGATTGTGAGAAACTCTTATGCATAGTTTTTTCTTTTGTATTAATATATTTCCTCAAGTGGCCATGTTGGTTGGGGACTTGGAGTCATGGACCATTTCTCTCTTAGAGGATTTTAACCATGTAAAAACACTAGTGTACTAATCTTTGATCTAATTGTGTGAGCTATTTCTCAAGGTGTTCGTCTTCCATGCAAATACCTTGTTTTGTCAAACAATTTAAGTATTATTATTTTTTATAATAATTATTTTTATAATATTTAAATATTGATTAGATTGATGACTAGTATAAGTCTATTTCACATTGCACTAATAATGGAAACAAAAAGTATGCATATATAAACACACTTCCCCACTCACATTTGATCAAGTTTGTTTGATAAACATGGTATATCTACACAAGTAAAACACCTTAAGGAAACCACTGACACAAACATATCAAATATTAGTACACCAATGTATGACATGGTTAAAACCCTAAAAGAAGGAAATAATCCATGGCCCCAACCAATGCAACCACTTGAGGCAATATATTAATGAAAAAGGAAAACAATTTAGATATGAATCTCACACAGTTGATTATCAACAAATGACTCTCCATGCTCTTTAAATAGAGATCATGGAACAATCGAGTGTTAAACTATTGATCAAGTGCCACTAGTATTTAGGAGAATATGGACCATTGGATTAGTTTATGTCTAGAACATAATTTTGACCATCAGATTAGATAATTACAAAAGTACACTAAATAAACACACTTTACCTAAAGACACTTTAAACCAAGTTCAAGTTAAATAACTCCTAAGTGTTTAAATATTCTAATATCCCCCCTTAAGAACAACTTGTGATATGATTGAATGATTTGAAAAGGTGACGCAATAAGAGAATGAAGGAGGTGTTATAGCCTATCCTCCCTCAATGACAACTTCCTAAAATCCTAACATATATCAAAGCTTGGAAAAATTTTCTTCTGTAAGATTTTATATAAAAATGTCTACAACGTGAACATCTTTACGACAATAGAGTACTTCAAGAACACAATCTTAAAGAATTTTTTTAATGAAGTGCATGTGTAGCTCAATGTGTTTGTTGCACTGGACCTTTGGTGAGTTGAATGAAACTCTTATTATCGCATTAGAGTGTGGTTGGATGTTGTTTCTATAATCCAAACTCTAAAAGGATCCGTCGAGTCCAAAGGGATTCTTGAATTGCACTAACTACTGCTCAATAATTCACTTCAACTAAAGAAATAACAAGGGTACACTATTTCTTGCAAGCCCAAGTGATAGTTCGAGAACTAAGACTGAAAACATAACTTGCAGTGGATTTCTAATCATAGTGATTTCCCGCCTAATCACAATCAGTAAACAAACCAACAAAGGAGTCTCCCATGAACTATAATGTATATCAAACTGAATCTTCCCCCGTATATACTAGTGTATCCACTTTGCTACTTTCCAATGACTCTCATGGGGTGTTTTCACATACTCGGGAACAAGACCAACAACAAAGGAAAATGTCAAAATGGGCATGAGTCAAATATGAAAGGATGCCAACTAAATTATGGTTTAAGGTGGCATCTACTTTGAGTGTAGTATAGGTGGCAACACATTTTATTCTATATTGGAAGGGAGATGGGGATGGTTTAAAATATTTAAAATACTTAGACTAGGAAAGGGAAATTGCTTCTTTCGATTGCAAGACTTGGAGGCCAAGAAAATAACACAAATATCCTAAGTCTGACATTTCAAATTTATTCTTAAGGCTAGATTTCACATGGGTTAAAAGTTTGGGGCCACTGCCAATGAGGATAAGCTCATCAACACAAAGAACAAGTACTATGAGATGGTTACTCACTTTTTTGGTATATGCATTAGGGTCAAAATAACATTAAAAAAGTCAATATAAAGAAGAAAGCTATACATTTTAGCATACGGAGACCGAGGAACTTGATTAAGGCCATAGTAAGATTTATTAAGGCGACAAACAAGGCTGGAGTCATTCTGACATAGTCAGGAGGTTGTTCCATGTAAATTTCTTGTTGCCAATTACCATGCAAGAAGGTGAATTTAACATTCATCTAATGGACCCACCATTTATACAAGGCTGGAAGGGATAGAACACGACATAAGAATTCATTTTGGATATAAGGGAAAAGGTTTCGGTATAGTCAATTCCTTCTACTTGAGAAAATCCTTTGGCATTCATCAAGCCTTACATATTTCAACACTTCCATCTGATGCATACTTAGTTTTAAACACCTGTTTACATATAACAAGTTTTCTTCCTTTCAGAAGAGGTACAAGATCCCAATATCATTTTCCATTAACGAAAAATATTCTACATTTACCATTGCATCCCAATCTCGATGGCCAAAAGCTTCTTCAAATATTTTTGGATCACAAGCCTTTGAAACTCGAGTTGAAAGAATACAAAAATTCACTCTTAAGTTTTAGGAAATAAACCCAAGTGTATTTAGAGAAGTCATCAATGTAATTTAAGAAGTAGTTGAAGGTAGAGAAAAAATCAAACCACACAAATCACTGTGAACAAGCTATAAGGGGTTTGAGGCATGCCTAGAGACATGTTTGCCAAAACCATCTCAATGATGTTTGCCAAGAACACAACTAGAAAAAAACATCATCTCTACAAGAAATGAAGAAGAAGACTAGTCATCATATTCTATTTAAATTGTTGTTGCAATAAGTGATAGATTAGATGACCAAATTGCTCATGCTAAAGTTTTCTCATGTCAATGCTATGAGAAATAAAAACTATTTGAAGAGATGATGACCACAAGTTGTTAAATCTGTACAACCTGGTAATATCATCATCAATTTGAGTTGCTAAGACATGCTTATGATCTTTTAAATCCCCGATTGCAACCTACTGAGGTGAGAAATATACTATTTACCTTCACTTGAATGAGTGATTTAATACACTAATAGAAGGTTGCATGAAAGACTTTGAACACATAATACATCATGAAGAAGGTCATAAACTAGCTGAATTTTTCTAGATCCTACAACACTAAGAGATCTATTATCAATAACAATTACTTGTTTGCTATTACATTCATTAAGAGCATACAATATAAGTTTATCCTTAGCCATATAATAAGATGCTCTAGAATCAATGAGCCACTCACTAGAAGAAGAAGTAAATGTTGCATTGAAAGTAAAAACAAAAGAAAAAAGTGCATGTCCATGAGAAAAAGAGTTAGAAGGAGGGCCATGATTGATGTTCTTCTTCTTCTTCATTGTTTCTTATAAGGCTTCCATGTTCTTGAAACATTTAGACTCTATATGATCACCTCACCCAAAAAAGTTACAATGTTTCTCAGTCTTCTTTCCTTTTGATCCTTTATTACCATTGGGAGTAGGAGATGGATAAGAGGGTTTGGGACCCTTGTGTTGTTTGTTGTTAGAAGGTTGTTGCTTATTTGAAATCTTGGAGCCCTTTTTCTATTGTGCTTCTAAGGATTTTTTAGATGTATCTACAATGCTAATCACTCCAATATGCAAGAGCATATATTTCACTTTAATCAACGAATCACAAAAGCTTCAAAAGAAGGGATTTTATAAAGTAGCCCTTTAACTAATAAGCGCTTCTTTGTAGTGAAAAGTAGATATATAAAAAAATAGGAATTGCCAAGCTTAGCAAGAATAACATAATTATTTGGTCATATATCTTTGTTATCTTACATTGGGAATTAAAACTCTAAGTGTTTTAAACTTAGGTAGAAAATCTTCAATGCAAGGAAAATCATCGAGATTTAAAGCATTCAATTGGTTTTCAAGTTGGTGGGCTTGAATCTCATTGTGATTACCAAATATGATTTCTAGCTTCTACCAAGCCCCTTCTAGTTTATCAATTCCTTGAAGATGAAATTATAGATCACTAAAGATGGGCATTCTAATTATTCCACGTGTTTTGTCTTTTTTATTATTCCAGTTGGCTCTCTTTAATGGTTGAACATGGGAAATTTTTGTTTCGAAGGTAACCTAAT
The DNA here is from genome assembly GCA_009831015.1 of Picea engelmannii. Lineage (NCBI taxonomy): Eukaryota > Viridiplantae > Streptophyta > Pinopsida > Pinales > Pinaceae > Picea > Picea engelmannii. The sequence goes on along the minus strand of WSFP011405001.1, from coordinate 16,871 downwards.
AAAGTCCCCTACTTTGTACTAAATCCATCATATGGGATGTCCATGAGAAGTAGTTTGAAGTGGTAAGCAAGCGATTGCTTGGACTAGTATATTATAATACTCAAGTATGATGATAGTTGAAAAAAATAACACTAAAATTGGACTTAATATGTCAAAGTTATGCCCTTTTCGAGAAATTCATGAAAATTAACCAAGGTGACATGTGGAAATGGAGGTTGAATTAGTTGGTGATGGGTTCACAATGAGATCACCTCACTATAAAGAGTAAAAGAAAATTTCCCTCCTTATCTAAGTTTGTCCATGATCTCACTTGGACAAATAAATTACTTTTACTATAAATTAAGTAATATTTGGGGAACTTACTTAGTTTCATGTGTCATGATGAGATAGAGGGTTCGATGGCATATTGGTTGATCAATGATGTAGTACTTGATGATGTATAGTCTCATTGTTGAAGCACACAGAGGTTTGAGCATGACATTGGCTTCATTCAAGTTTTTGGGTATCTTCACAGTTCCTAAGGAAATTCATGGTTCCAAAGTCATTGTTAAATTTTTTTGAGCTACTTCTTCATGCATTAAACCTCTCATGCGTCACATCCTAAATTTTGGATATCTTGTCTTGTTTTCACATTTTGAGGCATTTTTCACATAAATTGAGGGGACTCCACCTTGGAGATAACATTGGGGGATATTTTTGGCACGTCTGGGTGTTATTGGCCTTCCCATGACTTGAGGAGGTGATTTTATTAATTCAAGGAGGTTTTTTCCACCTTGAAGACATCACACATGATATTTGTGGCCGATTTGCAGGGGATGGCCCCTTTTGAAGAGTGTTATTCATGATTTGTTGACCTTGTTACCTTTGAGAGGCATGCGTCCACATTTTTAGGATACCTAGGAGGGATTACTTGCATGATTGGAGGATTTTGTTGAGGATTTACCCCTTTGGAGGCATTTGGAGGTTAGACATTGTACATTGTATCCACTTGATTCCCTCTTTGATAAATAAGTTCCTCTTCTTGGGGATATTTTACTTCGATTGTTGTGCATGTGGTTTGACCACTTTATTTTAATTGTATTTTAGGCTAGATAGTTGGAGGACAATATTATCTTGTCCATACCTAGGCAAGATATAAGGATCTCACATGCGATATTGTTATTTTATTGTAAAGGAAGACGAGGAACAATTTATATAAAGAGGTTCCCTTCCTCATTATCACTCATGGTTGGATTTTTGGAGCTTAATTGACATGTATTTCTTAGAGCATATGGTTTTGTAAAGAACTCTTTATTTGTGGATGTTTGTTGTCAATTATTGTAGCTTCTCTATCTTAGCTCTTATTTGGTGCATAAGGAGTAATGGTGAAATGGTCAAGTCTTCTATAAACTAACTAGATCGATCCATTTTAAGGGTAAAATCTACTACTTGGAAGGAATATGTTCTAGGGTAATTCCTTCCTTATTCCTTTGTTGATTTGATGATTATTTGGTGCCTTGCTTTGTTTTTCCTTTGGATCCCTAGCAAGAGGTATTAAGTGTATTTATCAATCCATAGTTGATCTTGTTAATGGAGGTTATTCCCGTGAGGATCCCTTTTTTTCAACCTTCATCTCCATTGTTAACATTGATAGGGTGAGGGATTATTATTCCTCTTTGGTTATAATCTCCTAGCCCCAATCCTTCAAAGAAATAAACCAATTCTTAAGAGGATCTCTTTTTGACTTCATATGCCATTTAATTTTGGCTGACTCCATTTCCCTTGTTGGTCTTAGCACCAATTTCTACTCCCTTCCATCACCTATTTCAAGACCCTAATAACCCCAAAACTTTGTTTTACTAAGTATAATATCAACTTCACCTTGTGCCTCATTTCTTGGCCCTAGTAATCCTACTAGGGATACCCCCTTTGAGTCAAAGGAGAGACAACCTAAAGTTAATAGGATAGGTTACTGAGGTGACAATGGTGATCATCCTAGCAGTTTCCACTCATAGATTAGGGATTTTATAATTGAGTAAAATTTGGGTGGTAACATTTTGGCATTGTTGTTGGGGATAAAGTCAATTCACCTAGAAATTTGAAGACTATGCTTCGTGACACATTTGTGAGAGTGTTTTATTGAAGATATTTTCTCACATGGAAACTCCATGAAGGGACAAAGCCCTTGTTCCTTACATATTTTGAATACTTTGTTGGGTGTAGAGGTGAGCACATCCACCAATTTGCAAGCTCTTTAAGAAAATCTCATCTTGGTGACTCCACCTTGGCATTGGTAAAATGTATGATCATTGCTCATTTCATATTTTATTTCGATTCTTATATTGAATACATAGAAGCAAAGAAAAATGGAATTGCCTCCATGGTTGGGCGATTGGTATGCTCCTTTTGATTTTTCAAATGTTCGACCTTTCCTCATGAGAACCCAAGTGTAGACGTAAGGGAAATTACAAGTTTTTACAAACATGATGATTTAGTCATATGACACATCTCATCTTTCATTTAATTTCGTTTGAGCATCGACATTGTTTATGTATATGATATGATGAAAATTTGTGTATTTAATCTAAAAAGTGATGCAAGGAGATGGTTTGAAACTCTTGGAAAAGAAGAAATATCATATTTAGCAGGGTTTATTGAAGCATTTTGCAAACATTGGGGTCCTGATGATCATGATCAATAGATACTCATTGATGAAGGATTCAAGAAAATATATGGTACACAAAACCCGGTTGAAGAAGCTCTCGACCCTCTACTGTTAAATGATGAAGAAGACATTCCAAATTTAAAGAAAAATCAATTCTAGGATTCCACCTCCAACATTGATGTAGATAGGGAAGCATCTAGACAACCTTTGATCATACCCAGCCTTACAACAACATACCATGTCTCTACAAAATAATAGGTACGTGATTCAAATTCCATAGAGATTACATGACGAAAGATAAAAGGGAGGAACATCACTATAAAGGTTTATGAGCCCATGATGATGAGAGATATGCTTTCCAATTTTCTGCCATTTTTGTAGATTGTTGATAGGGGTTGACCTACCATGCCAGGATTGTACAATGCTCAACTCATTTTGCATCAAAATAACAACATTCTACAAGTGTTGCACTCTGCTTAAAATATCCACTACATATCAAAGGAAGTGAGGCATGTCTCTCCAATCTTGACATGTTAGAATATCAATTAGTGTTCCAAACATTTGATGCTAGAAGACAAGATCAATCAACAAATGAAGACAATGATCATGGTCTCTTTGATTCCTTGATTCTTTGAGTGAAGATATCATTGATCTACAACTCAATGATCAAAGGTCCTATATTATGTATTTTGAAGGTTCCCCTAATTATGATCCTTATGATCACTAGAATAAGGAAGAACACATGTCTAAGGCATTTGAGGGTTTACTCTCTAAACCATATTGGACACAAGCTAAAAAATCCATCCATGTTTCTACATTTGTTCATCGTAAAGACATAGATGGTGATCCATGTTTGGTAGGATATCAAGAGAACCTTTTCAAGCCCATAAATGATGAATCCTGTAGTGAAATAGAATCACTCTAGTCATCCCCATCATTTTTTGAAGGTGTAATAATCTCGCTTCATAAGGAGATGATGTTCTAGTCTTAGATAACATCCAATTACCTAGAGAAAGCCTCATTTTTCAGCAAGGAATCTATGACAATAAAGTAACCCCCAATCACAGTACTCACGTGTATGTTTCACCTCCTCCTATAGTCGAAACTATCCACTCATAACCCATTTCAAAGGAGGACTAGTTGTGTGAAAAGAGTAATGGCAAGGGTCTACAACATAGGGGTGGATTTTTGTCATGAAACAACCTAAATGATGGCACTATTCTATCTATGAGAAAGACACAGGTAGTCGATCAATGCAAAACCAAAACCTTCCACACGAGATAAAAACATTTATTAATCTCCCTCTTGATCAAAATACATGAGAGAGTCCTCAAATTATAGGATTGAGGAGTCCCAAAAAACACCTAAGATTAGTTAGGCAGTTGAAAGAATCTACGTGAGATTAACTCACACAAGTTGTCACGTGTTTAGAAATAGATACATTTTAAACAAACACACTAACACCCCCCCATAAGAAAAATGCACAAAAAAACAAAGAAGAACAAAGATGGGTCCCCACAACAAGGACTAATAAGGTACCCATGTACAAACTCTCTTAACTAGAGAAAAGGAGAAAAACCCGTAGGAAAAAAATCCTCCTCAAAAGAGAGAATAAACCATAAACAAAAAGTGAAGGTAGGAGGACTCAACATGAACCCCCAAGGACAAATTCCTTCACCGTAAGCATCGATCGTAACTGAAGAAAACACGGGCATGTCAAAGGTTTAGTGAAGATGTCAACAATCTTCTCTTTTGTAGGAAAGTACTACAAGTTAAGAACACCATCCTGGATGAGTTTTCGAATGAAGTGCATGTGAATCTCAATGTGATTTTTCCTTTGATACTTAATTGAGTTGCAAGAGATGTGAATGAAACTATGATTATCACATGAAAGAGTAGTGGGATGATGCTGTGAAATACCAAACTCCGTCAATAGTTGTTGAAGCCAAAGGGATTCTTAACTAGCAAGAACAACAACACAATAATCAAACTCTGTAGATGACTATGCAATTTCTAATTGATTTTTACAAGACCAAGTAATGGGAGCAGACCCAAGGCGATAAACAAAGCCGGAAGTGGAATTTTGATCATCAAAAGAACCATCCCAATCAGAATCAATGAAACACTCAAGCTGAGAAGCACCTAAGTTGCATTGAATTTCAAGCTTTGTAGAGCCCTGAATATACCTAAGAACACACTTAGCTTCCTTCTAGTGACTCTCATAAGGATCATGAGAGAACAGATATACAAGCCCAACTACAAAGGAGATGTCAAGATGTGTATTAGTCAAATATAGTATACTCCCAACCAGTTGTCGATACAATGACAGATTGAATCGTGGTGAAGAGAAGATCATCGAAATATTAACACCTAGCTAAAATGGAGTAGGTGCTGACTTACAATCAACCATGCCAAAGGGTTGAAGTAAGTCAAGGGCATACTTATGTTGAAAAATAAAGATTCATTCTAAACACTAAATAACCTGTAGACCAAGAAAATAGTGCAGAAGACCAAGATCTATCATATCAAATTGTTCCATCAATGTTTGTTGAACATTCTAAATCAATGATGTAGAACTCTATGTGACAATTAAGTCATCCACATAAAAAACTAGAATGAGGAGATCACTGCCCAATTTTCTAGTGTAAATTGTACGATAAGAATGACATTGTTGGAACCACGAAGTGATAAAAAAAAATCCATATTCTCATACCAAGCTCGGGGATCTTGTTTGAGACCGTACAATGAACGTCGAAGCCTACATACAAGAGAAGAATCATGCACACAACCAAGAGGCTGCTACATCTAGATTTCCTCTTGTAAATCACCATTCAAAAAAACACTCTTCACATCCATCTGGTAAGTTGACCAACCTTGAGAGGCAACAAGAGAAAGCACAAGACATATGGAATTCATCTTGGTAATAGGGGAAAAAGTATTAGAATAATCAGTCCATTCAATCTACAAAGATCCCTTGGCCACTAGTAGTGCCTTATGTTTGTCAACAAAACCATCTGCAACATATTTGGTTTTATAGACCCATTTGCAATGAACTAGCTTTTGTCCCTTAGGAAGAGGAACACAATCCCATGTGTGATCATTCATCAAGGAAGAATACTCCTTTGTCATGGAAGCTTCCCATCATGTTTTCCCAACAACATCAGAGAGTTGTTGGGATCATTTGAAATGGAATGACTCAAAAGAGAGATACCTATCATTTTTGGTTGAATGTTGCAAGGAGTAGGAGAACAATAGCTAAAATCTATAGTCTCACAATCATACCGATCAGGTATATTTCACTCTCAAAATTTCCTCCTCGATTATTGTTCTTGTTCAAGTCGTTCCTATGCAGGTTGCTCAACTATTTTTGGTTGATTTTTGATTGCCTGAGTTTCCTCATTTGCAGCTGTCTGACGTTCCTCATCTTCTTGTTCTTCAAAAACAAAACTGTCAGCATGATCTGCACCATCATGGTAATTTATGGAGAGAGTAGGGTCAGATGAGTGTTTGAAATGCTCATCAAAACAAACAATTGTATGAAACAAGACATCATTAGTAATATGATCAAATAACCTATATGCCTTCCTGCCTTCACAGTAATCAACAAATATCAATGGTTGGCTCTTCTTCTCCATATATTTGCACTTTTCATTTGGAATTAATGCCCACGTCACACTGCCAAATACTCTACAAGTAGATACATAGAGTTTAACATGACTCCAGGCTTCCTCTAGAGTCATATGCAACACTTCTTTATGAGGCACCAAATTTTGAATGTAATTTGCACAGTTCATTGCTTTGGCCTAGAAGGAATATGGATGTTGTTGGAATGAATAACATAGTTCACCATTTCTTTCAATGTCTTGTTCTTTCTTTGAACAATGTCATTTTGCCGAGGGTTGTAGGGAACATATTCTAGATGCAAAATACCATGTTCTCTACAAAAATATTTGAATGCCTGACTGACATACCCCCCCCATTATATGTGTGTAGACTCTTGATAGAATGAGAGGACTACTTCTCAACAAAATATTTGAAGGTGTTGAAAGTGGCAAAGAACTCACTCTTGAACTTAAGAAAGTACACCCAAGAGCAACATGAGAAGTCATTGTTATCCCCTAGCCTAGGGATAACTAAGGAGATTGTGTCTCAAGGCCCATAGGTTCTAGACATGGAGTGTCGAGAGTCGGATGACCTAAGCATGGCCCTTGAGGGCCCCTCTTTTCGTCAAGAGTAGTCCACATATCGCCAGTAGCAACATCCATCACACCAGCCTATTCCTGAAGTAACAATGACTCTTGCTCCACGCGGTAATGATTCTGGGTATCATGGTTTGTTTCACTCTGATTTTTGAAGCACTTGAACATTTTGTATTGAATCCTTCTTCATTTCATGACATTTGCTTGGAAATTATGCTCTTTGCCTCGTTAAAACTGGGAGGGTGACACAATGCCCTAGTAAGTTGATTTCCCTTTAGGATGGGTTGCTACTAGGTGGATCTTTGAAGAGTCATTGTCTATTTCCTCCATACTTACAACTTTCCATATTTATTCCTTTCATCTCCCCATCTTTTGGGCATTGATATTGGCTACACTAGGAAGGGTTGTACCTTACCTCGTGAGAAGAAGGGGATAATGGCCTAGAGGGTAAAAGTAGATGGAAAGAGTTAAAATCCATCTTGAAACCTTCGAGATGCTTCTTCCAGGGATCCCTGAGAAAGAAGTGAAAATATTCTCAGTAAGAAAATGGGACCCACAAGATAACATGAACAATCAAGGTATTAGTTGATGGATAGGAGGTCTCATCACAAGTCAAACTATTATGACCATGGACATGTAGCGGTATGAAATTACCACCTTTCCGGTCACCAAGCTAGGGTACTGGATCTTGGTTGCGTAGCCAAGAGAAATGGGGTATCATCACGTGACATCCTTCTCATTTCCATGAACTGATTTGTGGATGACACTATCACCTCTGGTCACCAAGCAAGGGTAGTGGTCCTCAACTATTCCCTTATAGTAGAAGAGCAAAGACAAAAGGAAAGAAAACTAAGAATAAATGGCAATGAATGGGCTAGGAAACAATTGCATCCATGACAAGGTGAAACTCACCCTCCACAAAGGCACCCACAGGTAAGACTCTACATTTCCCTATTATCACATGCACCCCATGCCACCTCATACACTTGCATGACTTGGACCAGACTCTACCTGGGAAACACCCCAGACTTAAGCGAGATTTTCCCAATAGGACACCTTGAGACCCTCTCCAAACCTAAACGTGTCAAATTGCGTAATATCTTTAAGCATTTGTTTTGGGTTAGGGGGGTTTGATGCACATGTTCAGGTAATTTAATTATTGGATGTGATTTACTTGCTATGATACTTGTGACTCATGGACAGCTGGAGGGCGTACTTATTGTCCTTACAAGAATTTTCCCGGTGGACAAGTATTCATGAGAAGATGATTAGTTCGGACCTTCATGAGGGCTTGAAGCCCAAGGATGGATGCAGAGACCCCAAGCTTAGGGCAAGACAATAACGACCAATTTGCACAATGAAGGAAGAGGACGTTTCTTTTGGAGGCACCCTAACATGCCTAGATAATTAGGGTCCACCCTTCACCACCTAGACGTTGGCTTTGGAGACCTTGGACGTCACCCTAGTAGCTCCATGACATCACCCAGGGCTAGGGTTTGACATTGAGAGATGTTGGGCTACATTTTTGGCACATGTGGCATGGAGGAGGGCCTTTGGAGGCCCAACATTTTGCTAGATGACCTCAGTGTCTCATGGAGGAGGCCTAACATCACCCTAGGAAGGATGATGTCACCCTCTTTAGGGTTTTAATTTTTGAAAATTGATTTAATTTTAAATTTTAAGAGCAAATTGACATGTAGGCTTTGTTTTATGAAAATACACAACTTTTGGATTAATTAGCTAGGATTTCCCATATAAATATCGCTGGCTAAGTTCAATTTTCATTAAGAACTCATCACACACAAGTGACGAACTGAAATTTTCGCCCTCTTCAAGGGTTATGGGCTGAAATAACTAGTGCGTATCTCTTGGGGAAGCCTTATGGTGGTGTATCTTGGCATTTTTCATCGTGGAATGGTCTTCAACTAGGGTTTGACTTGATTATTCTTGGTGAAGTAAGTAGAAAATCTGCATTTTATTCATGTAATGAATGTTTGTGGTAATTTTTGCTTGTTTCATGTCAAAGATTATGAAAATGCTTGTTTAAACCCTAGGGGAGAAGCATAAGTGCTTATTTTTCCCTATAAATTTTCAACTAGCTTGAATTGCCAATTATACATTGTTTTAGAGGTGATTGCTAGAGCTCTAAAGTGCTCTCTCTCTAGTAACTTCACTCTAATTACCAAATTATTTTTCAAAATCCTAAGAAAGGAAGGTACACTAGGGCCTAGAAGTGCCTATTCTCTAGCAAAACCTCTCTTAAAGACTTAGATGCTTGAGGCCTTTGTTAACACATAGGATTGTAAGGGTCAGAAATTCATTTCAGTTATGTTTTTTGAGTCATAGATTTACATAAGTCATAGGTTTTCATGTCTTCTTGTTATAATCATCACTTAAAATTTGATTTGAATAAGCTAAAGTTAGTCTTGCCTTGGTCTAGAGTCTTTGGGTTATGTATTTTGGTTATCATGACAAGGTGAATAAACCCTCATGAGTCACATATTTGAACTTTTCATCATCACCTTGACATGTCACACCTCCATGTTGTACACAAGATTCCCTTTGTCATCATTTACCGGTTTAAGTGTCAATTCAGAGTCGGGTGTATGCGCTGCCAACTCACTAGGAGAGTTTGCAACGTACTATAAGTACATCATGATTTTATTGATCTTCATTGTGCTGGCCCTTGGTTATGGAAATAAGCGAAGATCAAGGAAGAAAAGGCAAAATGTGAACTGTGTGGAAGACACAGTGAGTATTAATGGGTCGAAGTGAGCAAAAGAGCAGAAAAGACAGAGCGAAGTAAAAGGAAGCAAGCCGTTGAACGAGGAGATTGAGGACAACAGATCAACAAGAAAGAAGGATCGTGGACAACTCAACAAGCGGAAAAAGCCACCGTTGGATGCTTTGGAGCACCGCGCGAGAAGGAAGGAAAGACATGCTGGTGAAACCCTGAAAACGCAGGTCAAGTTGACCTAGGGTTTTGACACCTAGGTTTCGGCCTAAGGATGTTAGTGAGATATTGTAATGTATAAATGAGAACCTAGATGAGGAAATATGGTTCTTTCTAGGTGTTGTTGATGTTCGATCTAGTTGTACTATTGACATGAGTGATTATTGTTGTGTGAGAGAGGAGAGCTAAGTGTGAGAGCCTTCTGTATTTTAAGATCTTCAGCTGTGTGCGAAGATCAACCCTGCAGCTAGGTGCGTAGGGAGGGAAGAGACAGAGAGAAGAAGAAAGAAGACCTGCTAGCTGAGAGCGTAGACAGTAACTGTATGCTTCATATTAATACATTATAAAGCACAGTTCTGTGGATGTATCCCTAGAGAGAGGGTGAACCACATATATCTTGTGTTGTGTTTGATGGATTCTCTGTTCTTTGTCATTTCATATGTTGCTATGATGATAATGTATTATATTTGATAGATATATATTGCGCAGTAGATCCTAGGAAGATAAAGAATACTAGATTGTTGTGTGTCTATCACTTTGAACCCACTTTACATTCCTTTTGGTTGTAGACATTTCTGTCTTGCAACCCCCACATAGCTACTTTGGGTGAGACTGCATCTTCCTCGTAGGTGTTGTCAAAAGGGCCAATAGTTAGGTCTTGTTGGTGCGCTCTTGGAGCTGAATCCTGGGTCTTCCCCCATGCCAACAAATGGTTCCATTGCCAGGACCAGAATCTTCTTGAGGGAATGTCAAGGTGGTTTCCATCAAAGACATAAATTCAAAAGTGGATAGAGGATCAAGAAAAGGACTTCGCTGAAGCCCAGAACAAGAACCCTAATCTTAGTATAGAGGATTGGTTGGAGAGATATATCTTTACTGATATACATGGAATTTTCTTTGGAGGAATCCATCAGGAGCTATATGAGTGGTTAGCTAGGTTAGTAGATACCCAGTTTGAGGTTAGATCTAGACCTCCTGTGGTTTGGATGTCGGCGTTGATCAAGAAGGTCAAGAGAGTTGACAACGTTGTATCACTAGCAGTAGATCACTGGTTTGAGAGAACCATTGGAGGGTACATCACCGAGTTTGCTGTTGACAGAGTACAGTCATATAACCAAGCCAAGATATATTTCTTCAAGGGACCTAGAGGAAAATATTTACATTTTCTGAAGCTGAGAATCAAGATGATATTGCATGAGAAGAACATCTTGAAGATACAATAGATTGGTAAGAATTGAAAAATCTAATGTTCAAGAATTCAGACAGTGACAACGACACAGAAGCTGGACATACGCATAGTGACAGAGAATTCAGAGAGGTTCATCTTGAGAACCTGTTCAAGCAGAACTATGGGGATGAGGGTTTCTACAGTGGAGAAGAGGCAGATTTGACATAGGAAGAGCATTTAGAAACCGCTAAGGCAGAGGAAGGGAAATATGAAGAACCTCGCCGGGATGAGCCAAAAACTTTAGGAACTGTGCAGACTGCCGAAGTAAGTACTATTAATACCCCTATTTTCTCAGTATCACTAAGAAATCAGAATAGTCAGAGTCACCAGAGTCCTTAGAGTACTATTACTAGCAGTTCAACATATACTCAGACAGGAAACCTAGGAAACCTAGGAATATCTATGGCAGATGAGATGAGGTTCCCTATCTTTAGGGGAGATGGGTCTGAAGACCCTAACCAACATTGGTTCCTATGTGAAGCTATATGGAATATTAAAAATGTTACTGATGAAGCTGTTAAAAGAACCCAATTTAGTACTACCCTAAGGGATCACGCACTGAGTTGGCCGTACATGAAGCTTGTCCAAGGACTTGCACAACCTAAGCCGCTGAATCAAATCAAGAATGCGTTGATTGCAGAATTCAAGAAACCCAAATAGGAATCACAATGTATTACAAAGATGAAAGAGATCAAGCAGAAGGTAGCTGTACCTATTTGGGAATTCGATCAGAGATTTAAGACCTTAACCGACCTATTGACTTTTCAGAGCCCAGATGAGCAGAACAAAGAATGGTTCATTGCTACTCTTTTACCACACATCAGAGTTCCTCTGATGCAACATAAGATTGCTTCACAGGCTGAGGCGTTGGAGATCGCCATGAAGCTAGAATCAACCCCTATGGGAGAATCTAGCTCAGGTATGAGTCAAATCTTGAGTCAACTAACTAGTTTGTCTCTGTAGGTCGAAGATATGAAAAAAGACAAGGGAAAAGATAAAAGAGAAGACATCTGATTTGTCAGATGTAGATCAGAAGGCCATGAAAAGGAACATTGTCCCCTATTCCATGAATACTTGTCCTCTGGAGCTCTGATCCCTTTGAAGCAAGTTACCTTACCTTGGTGCGAGGTATGCTGAAATAGACATCGCCCTGGTGAGTCCTATTACATGCAAAAGTTTGTTCAGACACCTACAAATTTGTATTACACGTTCTGTAATTCTATGGGACATGATGATAGGGATTGTAGGGCTTATAACCTCATGCATGAAAGGTCTAGAGACATATACAAAATTCAAGGCGAAGCTCAACAAGAAGGAAACACTACGCAGTATAATTCCCATGGGAGAGGAAACTTCAAACCTCGTGGTGGATTCAGAGGAGGAGGAGGAGGAGGTATGGGTCGAGGCCAAGGATAGATAATTTGTTATAACTACACACATACAAGACACCTAGCAAGGGACTATTAGAACCCTTGTACCACTTGCAGCTATTGCAAATCCTTCGAGCATGTTATCGAGGAATGTCCAACATTGCTGGCTAAGCTTAAGGATAGATGAGGACCTCAACAGAACCCACAACTACAAATGATATATGCCGAACCTCATGGAGAAGACCCCAGAGTCACTGTTATCACTAGAGGAGGTGCTGTTACAGGAGAAGCCAAACAAACCCAAGGAAAGACTACATAAGACTCAGGAATCAGGAAAGCTATAGAGAAGACCCAAAATTTTGATGCAAAGAAAGAAAGACATATATTTGAGGAGGCAAGAAAAGAGTTCAAAGAAGACCAAGGCTCTTCATCAAAGACATGGCTAGAAGTAAGAGAATATGGAATGCCTCTGGAATTCGATCAGTCTGCTTCGCCAAAAGAAGGAAAAGAGGTAAGCAAGCTCATGGAATTTTTATATACTTGCATTAAGTTGATTCAGGATGAAAGCACTGTACAAGAGATACAAAGTTTAATCAGACAGTATGGTCTAGGAAAGATAAAACCCTTGTTGAATAGGGCAGTACACCAAATCGCTAAAAAGCAAAAAAATAAGGAACTACACTTGAATTCTCAGATAGGAGAATATGATATAGCTGTGGTCCTTGACTTAGGGTCGGAGGTCAATGTCATGAAGAAGAAAACCTGGGCACTAATGGGAAAACCCAAGTTGATCTATTCCCCTATCAGGCTCAATATGGGTAATCAACAAGCTGTCAGCCCCTCTGGACGATTGGAGCATGTCCCTGTGGACATCTATGGAGTAAAAATGTTTGCAGATTTTGAGGTAATTGAGATAGTTGATGATAGTTTCCCTTACCCCGCGCTGTTAGGAATTGATTGGGCTTTCAATAATTCCATTGTGGTTGATTTAAAGAAAATACATATGACATTTGAAAGAGATGGCCTCAGGGTCATTTCACCTTTAGATCCAGATGAAGGTAAGCGATACACAGAGCCCATCAGAGAAGACGACTGCACATATGAACTGGAAAACATATACAAATTAACATCCAAACAATAGGATTACATTAATGCTACGACCGATGGAAACCTAAGTTGGCGAAGTGACAACGCATGTTCATCAGACTCAGAAGAAGCACTGGAGAACTGGCAGAATAAAATGTATGAAGTATCTACAAGAATATGTGCTAGATTAACTAGAGAAGTTCGCTAGATCGACACAACAGTAAGTAACTTACCCACCTTTGATGGTCTGAATCCTTTAGGAACCTTCTTGTTTGAATTTGAAGAAAGTGTACCCATGCAAAAAATATTGTTGGCAATGGATGAGGATCTGAAAGCAACCCCAGCAAGATGGCGGGGAACACACAAAAACAACATTACAGAATGGGTACAATGTCGTACCTTGATGACAAGGTGGTTCTCAGCACAAGTAGAAGGCTGCGAAGTTTGGTACACAGGTTGAATCTGCCCAAAGGACCATGTGTGAAGTTGAGAATAATACTGGAGCAACATTACTCAAGAGTAGTGGGTGCACAAATTCATTAACACACTGGACATGACACCTATCAACTGGTACCTTCAAGCAGAGCTACGCCTCATCATTACAGATTGGGAAGGTATGACTCATAATTTTGTAACCACCTTCTTATTTGAAAGTCAATATCCTTCAGTAGATCAAACATTACAGATTGTAAGACATAAAGTATTCGAGGAGGCATCTAACCTCCCTTTGGAACAAGAAGAGGACGAATGGACTGCGCCTCTCCAGAAACTGGAAGGATGTTACAACATCAATGCTGATGAAGATGGTGATCCAAGAAAGGTGAACATCGCAGAAACATAAGGTCAAAGAGATGTGGAAGGACCAGGAGTTGAGTTACCATTCATTGGACAACCAATCAAGATTAAGAAGGTCAATATTGGAACAAAACAAACAACAAAGCTTGCAAATATTGGAGATTATTGGGATGCTGCCACTATTGATAAGATTACAGAATTACTGCATGAATATCAAGACTTGTTTCCAACCAAGTTCACTGATATGAAGGTAATTAAAGGGCCTATGGGAGAGATGAGGATCCCTTTGAAACCATATGCAAGACTAGTCAAACAAAGACCCTGCAGACTGAACCCTAAATATAAGGAGAAAGTGAATATTGAGCTCAACAGAATGCTGGAAGCAAGGATTATAGAACTTGTGGAAGAATCAGAATGGATTAGCCCTATGGTGGTGCAAGACAAGAAGACATGAGAGATCAAGATTTGTGTAGATCTCAGGAAGCTGAATGATTCCTTTTTGCATGACCCCTTCCCTACACCATTCACTGACAATGTAACACCCTGTTTCCCCCAGTCTGTAAAAATAACTATACTGGCCAAGGCACCCTTTCGATATCACTTCCTTACCTTCGAGAAGACCTTCCAGTCTGGTCTTCAAAACCTAGTGTAAATTACCTGAGGACCCGAAGGAGGATGTTATAGTTTAAGTCTTAAACTCTTGCACGAGGGAGAATGGTCCTCGTAGATCCCAACATTTCAGCATTTCGATACTTGGAATACCCAAGGGCAAGTTCCGTTGCACTCGCAAGTCCCGAAACCTCGACTTGCAAAATCCCAAATTATTAGCGTGGGGGTAAATTAAGAGTTTTCGGAGTTTCGATACTCAAAGTATCTAGGTGCGAGTTTTCTTGCACTCGCGAGTCCCGAAATCCCAACCCGCGAAATCCCAAAATGGCAGCGTGTGGATAAGTATCGACTGACGGATGAGATTCTGTTGGAAGATCTGCGGTCAGTCACGACCGATAGATTGGAGGAAGAAATGAGGGTGTTAAATGCCTCAACCTCTTCCTTTTATCTTTGTGAGTAGTGAAGAAATAGGACCATAGATCCAAAGGTTCGTGAGAGTACCTGAACCGTTCATTCATAAGGAGACGTGGTAGTCGATGAGCATTTCGAAACCCGAGGAATCAAAGGGCAAGAACCCTGGTCATTGCGAGTCACGAAATCCCAACATCCGAAACCCTGAAACTCAAAAATCCTGAGATTCTTGACTGACAGATGAGATTCTGTCAGAATATCTACGGTCAGTCACGACCGTTAGATTGGAGGAAGAAATGAGGGTGTTAAATGCCTCAACATCTTTCTTTTATCTTTGTGAGTAGCGAAGAAATCGGGACCGTAGATCCCCAAGGTCTGTGGGAGTATCTGGACTGTCCTTTTATAGGGACACGTGGTTGCCAGTTGGCGTTTTGACACCCAGGAAACCAAAGGGAAAGGACCCTTGTCTTTGCAAGTCGTGAAATCCCGGTAAACGAAACCCCGAATCGGCTTAAGTGTGAATAAGTTTGAGAAAGTTGGGATTTGATCGTGACCATTGATCATCCTGAAAATATCATAACGGTTGATCATGTTTAAAGGTCGCAGTCATCCATCGGAGGGACACGTGGCTGTTGGTCGATATTTCGACATTTTGGCACCCGGAAAACCAAAGGGCAATAACCCCTGTCTTTGCAAGTCGCGAAATCCCGGTACCCAAAACCCCGATGCGCTCTGTGGAAGAAAGGAGGAGTCCTGAAAGGATCTAGATCGTCGAGCAGAGGAGACTTATGGTGAGCGGTCAGAGTTCGGGGAAAGCTCCGAAATCCCGTGGACCGTTGGATCCAAATCCTCGAGGATCGTTGATCTCCTACACGAATCCCCATATCGAGATTCGTGGATTGGAGTGACAAGAGTTTTGGAGTCGTTGGATCGTGAACTCCCGATTCACGAAACTCTGAAAATATCTGAACCGTTGGATCCAAAACATCGAGAGCCGTTGGATCTCATACAAGAACTCGAGTATCGGCTTTCGGGGTTTGAAGCGTCGAAAGACTTGACTCTCTTGCATTTTGAACTCTTGATTTATGAAGTCCCGATACAGCCAGGACCGTCGGATCAAGGGGTGAGACTCCCAGCTGTCGATCTCCTCGAAGGTAATATTTTTGGGTTTCGGGGTTTGCAGAGTCGAAAGACTCGACTCGCTTGTATCGCTGAGTCGCGAAATGAAAAAAGGAGCCTAGTTGTTTGGCCTGTGGTCATAACCAACGATCACATGGAGGTGGAAAAGGGAAGAGCTAGCCTATGCTAAGCCCCCGTAGGACTTCGGGGATTTTGTCCCTCGAGAAGAGGCAAAAAATTTACTATGCCATAGTGGGTGTGTTACAAATTGGTATCAGAGCATGGTTACAACTCTTGGCCTGCTTGGGCTCATGATCGAGTTGCGCAGAAGCTCCGTTCGAAACACTCCTAAAAGGAGTAACCCCCTGTCTTAACCTTCCTAATCAAAAGACGAAGTTAAGAATGAAAACTACTATTGTGTGTGTGTACATGAGAAAGAAAAAAAAAATGAATTTAT
>ML859171.1:10495-25705 GCA_009831015.1 Picea engelmannii | reverse complement strand
TCAAAGACACTATGCGACTTTTCAAGTTTGAATATGGGAGGGTTGACGAGGTGTTCTATTGGGTAGATCTTTCCCTAGGTCAAGGAGAGTTTATAAGAGATCCCTCTCTAAGCCATGTAAAGTGGATTAAGTGGTTGGGGTCAAGACTCAATGGGCGTAGGGCTCATGACATACAAGGGGTCATAGTGTCTCATTCATGGGTTCCTTTGTAGAGGGTGTGTGGTACCTTCACCCGCAATGCACTTTTTCCAAGCCCATCAATTGCCTTTTATCTTTATTTCTTTATATTTTATTTAATAATAGCATAAGGAGAGATTGAAATTCACTGCCTTGGTGTGGTGACCAGATGATAGCAATGTCACCCAGAAACACCAAGTGGAAATGAGAAGGTTGGCTCGTGATGAGACCCCCTTTCTCTCAGCCATGCAATTGAGAGTCATTACCCTGGTTTGGTGACCAGATGATGGTAATGTCATATCAATAGAAATTCATGGACATGATAGGTTGGCTCATGATGAGACCTCCTATCCTTCAACTAACCTTTTAAGCATTCTTTATTATATTGTGGGTCCCCTTTATTCAAAGATAAGTGTTTCATTGCTTTCTTGGGTGATCCCTTGGTGAAGCATCTGGAAGTTTTATATAAGGATTTTATATTTTACCCAACATCAACCCATCTAGTCCTTTAGCCCCTTCTTCCCATAGAATGAGGGACAACCCCTTCTTGGGTCAATACACCCTAAAATCCCAAGAGATAAGGAAATGGAGGGGAATAATGATGGAAAGTGGTAAGTATGGTTGGGAACAGTACGATGGCTCATTAAGGGAGTTCCCAATAGAAAACCCATCCCCAAGGAAAACCACTTACTAGGGAACAATGTCAACCACCAAGGTGATGCAGGTAAAACAAAATAATGTCCAAGCACATATAATGAAATATAAATAAATCTAAGATACAACATAATCAAATGGCTTGAATATTTAAATGATGATCACCATAAACTGACTTGTACCTCATGGAGAAAGGCCCACTGTCTTCCGAAATCCAGCTGGTGTTGTGGATGCCATTTGCAAAAATGTGACCATCTTTGGTGGTGAGTTGGTTTTCCATCTGTGGAAAGGGTACTGTTGGTCATGTATTCTCTCAACACTCCATATCTATAACCTGAGAGCCTCGAGACATAATCTCCTTAGTTATCCACAAAATGGGGATAACATCTGGCTCCTACTTGGGGACATGTGCTCATCGTAGAGTGCATGAGAACTGCAACATCTCCTGGTAGAACTGCTACTTCAAGGAAACATCAAACTTTCAAGTGTAGGATGGCTTACTCATCCTTGTTCTCATATTATGATAATCAAAACCCATTAATCTATAAAAAGATAAATTTTGATATTTTTTCAAACAATTCTAAACTAAGCATGAAATAAATATGAAAGAAGAGAAAAATGAAAATGAAATGCATCTAAACTAATATGAGAAAATCAAGATGCAAATGCAGGGAATCAAAATGAATTTCCTACTTACCTAGGGCCTTGGGGACATGAATATCACATGTTGGATGATGTCAGGTGAAGTCATACAACCAGTGTAACCATTTGATCATCTCATCAAAGTATCTCCCCATATGCTTAATCATATAATACCAAAAAAATAAGTCAAGCACATAATAATCACGAGTATAAACACACATATAATCGATCATAAAATAAAACTCATGAATATGGGCAGGAGGGAGGAAATCATGTTGGAAAGAGAAACCACCAGCCCTATCATCCTGCCTGAAAGTGTAGCCACAATACTGATCAATCCATCTCTGAAGGGGGATACTATACATAGAATATGGATTGTCTTCATATTATCTTATAATATCACTGCTCTCTGGAGGCTGAGAAAGGAAAAAATATCCAAAGAAAACCCTACGATTTCCCAAACAAGAGGAAATAGGGTAAGGCACAACCTTAGAGAAAAAATCATTCGTCGAAATCAGGAAACATCTCTTCTTTTTCTTCAAATCCATGCCCAAAGTATCAACATGAAAGTACTTCTATTTGGTAGTATGGACCTCATATTTCTTTGGGTGGGCCATGACCCAATGTCTATCAAAATTTGAGTATGGTGGTTGAAAATCATCTTGAAAATGTTGCATCAAGTCATCCTGGAATGGAAGGAAAAAATATGTAACCATATCATTAGGTTGACACATATATGGACCATCTGGATATAAAAATAAATCCTCTTAAGAAATTCTAATGTATCCTTTATCTAAGATGTGCCTTCATTGTCGTAGATAGGATCTTCATAAAAAATGAAACAACCCAAATCCCATTTGCATCTCCCAATCTATATGAAATCATCAATGTGATCACCAATTGTATCCAGGGGGTGTTCCATGCTTTCATATGTATCATAGAAGTTGATTACTTCTTCACAAGACTGGATAACTTCATCTTCTTCGAAAGGGACAATAGAGGACATTGCCTCTTTCAGGCCTTCTGCAAGAAAAACTTCATCGATGTCCTTTTGGCAGTTTTTTTCATTTCCATGGTCATGGAACAAAGCATCATCAAATTTCTCAAAAGGATTATAACTCATCATGTTCTCTTCTTGATGTGTAGGGGAGAAGAGGTATGGATATCCTCATCAAGTGGAAGAGAATATACTTCATCTTCATCATATGTCTCATCATCAATCGAAAAACCTTCTCGACAAAGAATGCGTTTGAGCTCTTGGAAAGCATCTTGCAAAAATTGAGTAGCTGGCCAATATTTCCTGAGAAATTATTCAATGAGCTTTGTAGAAGAAGGGATACTCTTTGGATCACATGAGTGTGCAAGACAATCCTTTTGACTTGATTCCAGTGAAGACACAAAACTTTTCATCAACACATCTTCATGTAGAACATTTAAGATCGATGGATACTTCATATAATTCACAACATGTGTGACTGTTAGAGCTGGATCACCGTCAAATTTGGGGCAAATTGCTCTCCATTATGTTGGACAATGATTTGGATATCCAGGGACATTTTGAACATCAATAGAAGGATACACATTATGGAATTTCCATGGTAAGTCCTATGAGGCCATGGATCCATTACTTAGGTTAATACCTCAATGGAGTCTCTAGATGATCTCAAGGCTCATCAAGGGATGAAAAGGGGAAAATGGGAAAAGTGGGTTCGTGGAAGGTGGAGTTGCTAGATGAAAGTTGAATTCGTGAGATAGCGATGCAGAACCAACATGGCATAGTTCTTCCGATCTCCCAAGTTCAAGTTGATGTTCTTCAATAGTGAGATTTGTCCTAACTCAATCCCAACTATGTATATTCCATTCAGAATGTACGCGATGAATGTGGTGTAATCATAATCTCAGGGGATGTTGTCACAATTAATAGCACCAGCCAAAGGTGGGATATACTCTAGTAGGATCGACGTGATCTGCTTCGCATTATCCAGATCACCACGGTGCTTACTTCACTGCTCAGTCACGGGGTTGACACAACCAGAATGACGTCCAGTTGAAGGGTAAGTCTGTAGTCCCCTAGTTGATGACACTTGGAGATCTTCAGATATCGGTTTGTCAGCCATTAGCTTCTTGAGGAATTCCTCGACAAACTTCTCTAATTCACTAGGTTCGCTCGACATTCTAACTTTTAAACAGATAGGTCGGGGTAGACAAATGGATAGGCGGGGTAGACAAGTGGACATGCGGGGTCTAGTTTCAGATAGCACAGCTCGACACATGGACAATTCTCTTATTGGCTCAGTTAATCATGGGTGGAAAAAAGTGGTACCGACGCAGTGACTAACGAGTTAAATAAGAGGGGTTCCATAATGGATCTTCCAACGACCAAGAAATGCTTTCATCAATGTAAATATGTCTGTTATGGCACGATATCAACCACCAAAATAGGTCCATCAGCCCATAAATGCATTTTCTAACCATTCTGGAGCATCATTCTAACGGTCACGGTGCTTCCAACGGTCATATAACTTCACCAGGGCGAAGTCCCATTTTGCGTGGTCTTGTTGTTCCAGTGAGGTTCAAATCCTGCGAACCTGCCTCCTACAAGGTTCTAGTCTGCGAAATCTTCCATCTGGTTTCTGTAGCTTCTTGTAGATTTTCCAACTTAGCCTTCTTTCTATTGAGCTTCCTTGCCGTCTTTCCTGTGATCTAAGTCTCTCTAACTATTTATGGAATCCTCTTTCCATTTTTATTCTTATCTTTCGCTAGCGTAGTGACTTTGCAATTTTGATGTGCCCTCAAAGGGTCTAAAGTTAATATACCTTCTCTTGATACTTCTTGGGTGGATATACTTCTTTCTTTCATACATAGGTTCTTCAAGCCTTCTTGAATTCTTTCAACCTTGACAGCTAATTCTCTTTCCTTATGTCCCTCCTGCGTTGTTACTTTGTTTTGTTGCTTCGACTTATCCTCTCATTCTTCTATTAGTCGATCTATTTTTCTAGCTATGAAATCCCTTAGTTCTTGCTTTTTCTTTCTTCCTTTGCTTTCCTTCTAATCTGATCCTTCTCAATCCAAGTCTTACCTAACAAAAGTGAAAAGGGGGCATTGTCCCCAACAAACTTAATGACTTCAAATTATTCTTCAGTCGATGTTCCACGAACAATAATAGGTACATTAGTAATTCTTCCACATAGTGTTATCATCTTTCCCTTAAACAAGCCTATCCTTCCTAACGAAGGTACCACAGTAGGCTTTCCCAAAATTTTCCAAGTGTCTTCTGTCATAATATTTACTTGTGTTTCTTCATCCAAGACACAGTCTATGTCGAAGTCTTCTATTCTTGCACTTATGCACTATTTTACTTTCAGGATCTTTGGAAAACTAACATCTTTGTGAACATCCATCGTTTCTTTCAACTGTACTAATGTAGTCTGAACTTCCTCTGGCCTTTTCTCTAACACACCCTTAGTCTCTTGACTTTCTTCATAGTTTTCTTGCCTTATGTTCATCCTTTCGAATTTAGCAATCATCCTTGGACAATCCTCAACCTCATGACCAACAATCTTACAACAAAGACAAATAGGACCTATGATGTCCCAGTCTTCTACAATTATAACACAAATTTAATCATCTTTTTTCTTTTAAATGTTCCCCAACCTCTTCTGTACAGTGCACTAGGATCATAGTGCAGGACTTGCAATCTGCAAAAATGTTTTCTAGGTTCCTGCATCCACTTGTTATTCCAAAAACTCTTTCTATGCATAGGAATAACATATGTTTCTTCGTTTCCATTAAATTTACTCAAATCAGCTCTTTCTTTCAACTGCGCCCTAGCCTTCAGACTAGGACATAATCTATTAAACATACTTAAGTTCATGCTTTCAAAACACAAAATTTCACTTATCTTTCTCTTCTCAAAGCACAAAGCTTTACCTCTTTTAGGATCTTACCTCTTTTCTTCAGATCAGATTTATTTCTTAGCACAAAGATTTGCAAGTCCAGTAGAGTATTGCGCACTTCAAAAACATATCTACGCATAGAGCTTCTCTTTCCTTTACTTCAGTTCCAACAATCACAGTTTCAAGTCCTAACAACGAAACCATTTGTTGGCACAGGGGAAGACCCAAGGTTCAATTCTTAACAGCACACCAACAAAACCCTGACTATCGACCCTTTAGGCAACACCTACAAAGCAGACAAGGTCTCACTCGAGGTAGAAGCAGGGGGGTTACAAGATGCAGGTGTCTGTAACCAAGCTGGGACACAGATATGTGATAAAAAAACTTTGCAGAGTATTCTGATAAAGTTAGGAAGTGACATGCATTAGTTTATTCACCTTATGAACATCGCAGAACATATCTAAGATAGATCTAGCGAAGTAAAAACAAATATTAAGCACTCCAACCACTTATCACTTAGCACTATGAATCAGATCTAGCATTCTAACATAAGCAATGCATTTAAGAAACACATACATATTCATTACACATCTAATCTAAGCACTAAGAAAAACATAACAGATATAACATTGCACAAAGAAAACCATAAGACACTAGATATACATGGTTCACCCCAGTGTGGGGCTACGTCCACCAATCACTTCACCTCTTTATTATTCGTCAATCTCTTACATTCAGTTACTCATGTGCACTAAGCCACATAGTTGATCTTCGCACCGAACATGAGATTTGTGCACTGAGCACCAGATCCTCTTTCCAAAACCAGGTCAAGGCACAGAGCCAATTCTCTATCAAGCACAAAGCCTTAACACACATACATTACCTTGCACAAATCCAATCGAACTACTTGCACTTAGCTCCAAAACATTCTACTTCTACCATACATTCTTATTTATTTATACTTTTACAAACCCTTACAATAGGGCCAAACATGGGGAGAACCCATGGGCCGACATCCCATAAACCCATTACAAAAACCCTAGAGGACCCCTTACTGGGTCCGCATAGCCCACAAAATAAGTGATATCTACGATCTCAGCTCTGCTTGGGTGCTCCATCTTCGACCATCATGTCGAAGTCCAAAAGTGAGCCAACT
The DNA here is from genome assembly GCA_009831015.1 of Picea engelmannii. Taxonomy (NCBI): domain Eukaryota; kingdom Viridiplantae; phylum Streptophyta; class Pinopsida; order Pinales; family Pinaceae; genus Picea; species Picea engelmannii. The sequence goes on along the minus strand of ML859171.1, from coordinate 19,180 downwards.
CTGACCAATGTTTGCTCAAAACTTGGTCGAGGGCCAACATAGTCAGTTGGTGGATCGACCAGTTGAGATATCAACTATGAGTTGGATGCATGGATGGTCAGGTCGAGCATCCTTGTCAAGCCAACTTGATAGCGTGGATTTGACGGAGTCAACTCTAACAACCAATGGTTATATGTGGACAAGATCCTCACGATTTCAAGGAAGTTGGTTAGATATTGAAGCTATAAATAGCAGACCCTATGGGTCATTATCAACAAGTGAGTTGTGATATCGTTATTGTGTACAAAATGTCCAATATTCATTTTGATGTTATGATTACAATACATTGTGATTAAGTGTTTTAATGGTGTCTTTAGACACCAACCTTTTTTTATCTTTAAAATCTTATTTCCTCTTCGATTATCTGAAGTATTGTTTGTCTATTTTGTATCAGGTTACACCCAATCCCCAACATGGTATCATAGATGATGGTTTGAAACCTCTCTTATATCTACAAACCTTTATGAGTTTGATTTGTTGTGTGGTTGAATTTGGGTCGGTGGTTTGTAGATTGTAACTTGGATACAAATTTATGTGGTCCAAATATTGAAGATGGTTTTGAATATTGATCTTGTAATTATGAACAAATCAAATTATACATTATGGGCACCAAACTTGGAAACCCTACTAAAGAGTAAAGGATTGTGGTAGTATACAAACACTACAATCACAGATCCAACAGATGATCAAGAAAAGTTCATTGTTGATGGAAAGAAGGATGAGGTTGTGGGGGTCATTATGACCTATATCTCACAGGATATTCCCTTTCACATAGTGGAATCGATTTCCCTCATCAAGTCTAGAAGAAGATGAAGTTGTTGTTTGATAGAGTTGAGGAAAGCCAAATCATGCAATTGGAAAAAGAGTTGATCTCTTTCAATCCTCATTCTTTTGACATAATAGAGGACTATTCGGTGTGTGTGAAGGAACTCCAGTAGAAATTGGGAAAATGTGGAAAGAATTATCAGAATAAATACATACAACTCATCGAGCTTCTCCTGATAAATTTGTGAACACCATTAGACGTGTTTGTTTTTAATTTTCGCACCAACTGGAAGGCACTCAAGGAATATGGTAAGGATTACACCTTTGAATCTTTATGTGGTCTTTTGATCATTTATCAACACAAATTTCTTGAATAAATAAAGATTGGTGGTAAACATCAATCCCACTTGGTCAAGGGAAAGGGAAAGTCGAATCATAGGGAAAGATGATGGTTCAATACCCCTACACAGAGACTTGGATGCCTCGACTAGAAACATAAAGAGAAAATAGATGCACCATGTCAAAGTCGAAAGAAGAAGACATGTCAATACTGTGGAAATACTAGACATGTGGAGAATGTTTGTTACAAGAAGAGAGATGATTTAGAGGAGAAGGTTAAATGCCTTGAAGGAGACATGTTCGTTGTTCTATGACCCATCAATAATTTCATCTTCCAAGTCAGAAATTCTCAAGCCTTGTTGTCTCATTTTACGTAGAATGAATAGGTAGTCTACTCTGGGTGCACTCATTATATGGATAAGTATGCTTCCTTGTTCACATCCTTAAATGAAGTTGAGAGAAATATTTATGTTTATGATGATTTTTCTCTCGATATCGTTGGTCAGGATGATGTTTCCTATCGACATGGGAGAATCATCAACATTTATCATGTTCCAAATATCAATTCCAATTTGTTTCCTATTGCACAGTTAACACATATAGGTAATATTGTGGAGTTTTGGCCAGATCAGTTCTTTTTTTGATATTTGAAGAAAGGTCATTCGATTGTTGTCGGAGTGTTTCTTGACCGGAAGGACAGTCTTTATAAATTCCATGAAATGACTTGACCTGACACCAAACCAACTACTCTTGTTTCTCACACTAATGAGAAAAGTCAAAATTGGAATGAAAGACTCAGACACCTAAATTTTCAAAGTCTGCAGTCAATGGAAACTCAAAAAATGGTTGTTGGTCTACCTAAAAATTTTCCCCATGAAGGAGTCTGTAAATCATGTGTGCTTGGAAAGCATCATCAAGCACCATTTGAATCAAGAAAAGTGTGCAGAGCACAAAACCTCCTTGAGTTGGTTCACAGTGATGTATGTTTCATTAATATTCCTTCCCTAGCAGGTGCAAGGTATATCTTGACTTTCATTGATGATCTTGACTTTCATTGATGATCTCTCTCATTTCACTTGGGTTTATTTTCTGAAGAATATGAATCTTGTCTTTGAAAAGTTCAAAGAATTGAGATCCTTTGCTGAAAACAAATGTGGTCAAGTCATAAAGTGTCTTAGATAAGAAAATGGTGGAGAGTATATAAATCAACTCTTTTGAAGAATACCTAGTTCGATCTGGTATTGACTAGCAACGGTCAGTTCCTCATACACCTCAACATAATGACATCGTAGAATGCAATAATCATATGTTAGTCAAAATGGCTATATGTATTTTGCAGTCCAAAGATATTCCTCCTCACTTCTGGGTTGAAGCTATATATTGTAAGAACTATCTTATCAATCGCATCTCGACTCGACTTCTTCCTTCAATGACTCCAATCAAATGATGGTGTGGAAATAATCCTTCAATCGACCACCTCCATGTATTTGGATCTATTGCTTGGGATAATATTTCTGATGATTGCAGAAAGAAGTTGGATGCAAAGAGTCATGCTTGCACCATGATGGGATAATTTGAAGAGTCTAAGGTCTATCAATTATTTGATCCTTGTCAAACAAAAAATCAGTGTAATATGAAATGTATGGTTTATGAGAAGTATTTTGGCATGAATTTGTTGAATTCCTCCTCTGAATTGCTACAAGATGATTCTTTGTATGTTGTTTATGACTATGGTTCTCATGTTCCATTTTAAATCCTTCAACTAGACAATCAAACTCTATACTCTATTCATGATTTGACTAGACCATCGACCTATGATTCGATTAGTTCGTCAATATCTGTTTCGAATGGTCCTCCATCTCCTTCGACTGAAATTTTTACAACTTCTGATCGACCTTCTGTAGTGAACAAGAGTTCACCCATTTCTTGTCTACCCAAATGGGATTCAAAGAAAATTGAAGTTGTTGGACCTGATGTTGGTGATATTTCCTCCAGATGACAAACTCAAAGTCAAAAGCAACATGATAGCGTTGCATTGATGAATTATGTACTTGAAACTTTTTATCATGTTACCTACTTGGATGCTCAAGGATGACCTGAATGAGAATAGACTATGAAAACATAAATCGATTCTTTGTCAAATAATGACACTTGGGAATTAGTTCCTTGAGCACAAGGAAAATTTTTTGTGAAGTGTCAATGGGTCTACAGGACCAAATTTCCCTCTAAAGGTGTTGTTGAGTGACATAAATGTCGTTTGGTTGCAAAGGGATTTTCTCAACAAGAAGGCATTGAATACACTGTGACCTTTTCTCTTGTTGCAAAGATGAACTTAGTTCAACTGATTCTTTCACTCGCCTCTTGATTTGGATGGAAAATTCATTAGATGGATGTGAAGAGTGCTTTTATTCATGGAGACCTATTTGAAGAAATTTTCATGGAATAGCCTCCTAGTTTTTTGATAGATTCTAATCTAGTTTGTTGACTCAAGAAGTCTATTTATGGTTTGAGGCAATCTCCCCAAGCTTGGTATGCTAAGATCGACAATTTCTTTCTTCAACTTGGTTTCAAAGATTGTGAATCTGATCACATCTTGTATGTACTTCATACCAATGGAGACACTTTGATTGTTGTTATATATGTTAATGACCTTATCATTATTGGAAATGACATTGATCTCATTCTTAGATTGAAGAAGCAAATTGTTGACTCCTTTGACATGACAGATCTTCACACTCTACATTATTTTTGGGGTCTTCAAGTATTACCACTATGTGATGTTTTTTTTTTATTTCTCAATCTAAATATGTAATGGATCTTTCGACATGTTTTAAAATCACAGATTGTAATCCCTATACTGCTCCTTTTCAATTTGAATTAAAGCTCACCAAAAATTTTCAAACTCCCCAATTCAAAGCTACACTTTATCGACAATTGGTTGACAATATTATTTATCTTACTCATAATCGACCTGACATTTCCTTTATTGTTAGTGTGGTTCTCTATTTATGCAGGAACCCAGATAAATCCACTAGAAAGAAGTAAAATGAATTGTCTGCTATCTCAAGGGTACCACTCATTTTGGTATCAAGTATTGTCAAAGTTAAAATTCACTTGTCAGATTCACTGACTCTAACAGGGCTGGAAACACTGATGATCGAAAGTCCACTTCTAGATATGTGTTTTGTTTCATCACTTGACCATTGGTTTGATCATGCAAGAAATAGAAGGTAGTCTCCTTGTCGATTATAGAAACATACAATCGTGGCATCGTTCATGTTGATACAAAGGAAGTATGGATCTGCCAACTTGTGGGTGAACTTGGATTTTCTGTTCAAACCTTGAATACAATCTATTGTGACAATTAGAGTGCCATACAAATTGTTGATAATCCCATTTCCCATAGTAAGTTGAAGCATGTTGAGCTCCATGCTCACTATTTGAGACAGTTGATTCATGAGAATGTTGTCTCTCTTGAATATTACAAAACAAATGATTAGGTTTTTTATATCTTCACTAAGTATTTATGTAAATCTAGGTTTATCAAGCTTTGTACAATGCTTGGGCTTCATGAAGATGAAATTATGGGGGGGTGTCATGCTAACATAATTTCACCTCTTGAATCTCTATAGTTGTGTGTTGATGGTGGGGGGTTGGAACATCAAGTCGTGATGGTTCATCACACTTCTCTTGGAATTATTTGGTTAGGTGGTCAACCTATATATGGAAACATTTGGTCGGGTGATTGACCAAATATCTACATCAATCAGTCAAGTAGTCGACAAGCTTGTTGGTCAAACATTCAACCAACAATCGAATATAGTCGATTGGTATATCGATCAGTTGAGAAATCGACTATGATTTGGGAGCATGGACAGTCGGGTCGAGCATCCTTGTCAAGATGACTTGACAACATGGATTTGATAGAGCCAACTCTAACAACCAACGGTTATATGTGGACAAGATCCTCCCAATTTCAAGGAAGTTAGTTATATCTTGAAGCTATAAATAGAAGAACCTATGGGTCATTATAAACATGTGATTTGTGATATCATTGTTGTGTACAAGATGTCCAATATGCATTGTGATGTTCTAATGGTGCATTGTGCTTAAGTGCTATAACGGTGTCTTTAGACACCACCCTTTTTTTATTTTCAAAATCTTATTTCCTCTTCAATTATCTGTAGTATTGTTTGTCTATTTCATATCAGGTTAGACCCAATCCCTAACAAAGACTACACATAAGGTAGCCAATATTCCAGATATCTACATGAAATAATTTTCTAGGCTACATAGAGCGCGTAAGGCAATAGTTTCAGATAGAGATCCCAAGTTTACCTCCAATTTTTGGAAAGGTTTGTTTAAATGATTTGGCATGAATTTAAATCTCAGTACAATGTATCACCTAGAATATGATGAGAAAATAGAGAGGAGCAACAAAATAATTGAGTACATGTTGAAAATGTATGTGATAGACCATCCATCCAAGTGGGAGGACTATATTCATTTAGTTGAATTCGCTTATAACAATGGGTACGAGGCATCATTAAAAATGAGCTCGTTTGAAACCTTATATGGAAGGAAGTGTAACACACTAGTGAGTTGGGATAACCCAGTAGACAAATTTGTTATTGGGATAGATTTATTGAAGAAAATGTAAGAACAAATGGTGAGGATTAGGCAAATTTAAAGGCTACCTAAGATAGACAGAAGAGTTATGCAGACAAGAACATAACTTTAAGATATTTTAAAGCAGACTGTTATTGCACAATTTGTACTTGCCCAAATCCCAAGGCAAGTGGATACAAAATTGGTGTAACTGAGAGTGACCTATGACTGTCACCTTAATAGGAAACCCTTTATATTTTGGAGTATGTCAAGACTACCCCAGGGGAGGCGTCCCCAGTGACCTAAGGGTTTGAGAAGGCTAATGCAAAATATATAAGAAAGTCCCTCCCCTCTCACGGGTCACTCAAATAAAAGGGTTCTTTATGTCTTATAGAGATGAAGAAAATGAATAATGTTGTGTACCTACCCATAACAACACAATACAATGGAAAAAGGGCACTTTCCAAGTACCAAAATGATATTAGTGCTTCATAAGACAATGAACTCTTAAGAAATGTACTAGCTGATGTAAAGTTGCATCAATGTAACAATTTATAACAACAATAAGTATTTTGTAACAGCCACAAGATGTATGCTCTAGAATGCTTAAATAAAGACTTGAAATAATAGCTTCAACTAGGTAATTTGATAATAAACAGTCAGAAGCAGTTTTAGCAACATCTAGCTAGCATAACATATCACTTTTAGGGTTAATTTGTTGTTGTTAGATGGTTGTAGCAATATTTTGCAACAACAAAAAGTAGGTTAATGATTTAGGCTAATCTAAGGTTAGTAGAAGTTAGTAGGTGTTCAAGAGAAGATGTTCTGAAAATGGTTTGATCAATCAACACTTGTAATGGGTAGACTAGTGTCTTTTAGGGAAATGGAGTTAATGATGGCAGCAACAACTCTTATAGGAAAGTAGCAATGATAATATCTCGCCAAAGGGAATGGAGAGGATGAGAGAGGTGTTGGTAACCCAAGGCCTCAAAAATCCAACTCCTAGAAATAATTGCTAGAAAGTAATAAAAATTAGGCCCTAGTGATTTCTCTTTTCCTTTGACAAATTGAAATAAAATATGCAATAGGCAATGAGGTAGGGTTACTAGAGTGATACAATGGTAGGGATCTAGTATCTACTTCTAGATAGGTGTCTTTCAAGAAATTTTAGCAAGTGGAAGACTATAGAGAAAAATATAGTAACATATGTCTTTATCCTAGGGTTTCAAGCAAGCAATTTCATAATCTTTGACATGAAACAAGTAAATTCACCATAAGTATTCATTCACAATAAAGAAATGAAGATTTTACACTTACTTCACCAATAATAATCAAGCATAAACCCTAGTTGAAGATCCTCCACATGAAAAAATTTCAAAATACACCAAGATTTGCCTCCTCCAAGAAGTGCCCACCACTAAATTTCAGCCAATAACCCTTAAAGAGAGCCGAATTTCAGACCACCACTTGTATGGTGAGTGAATCATCAAAAAATGAGAGTTTATCTCTCTATTTATACAATAATTATGACATTTAATTAATTTTAGGTCATCAAAAGGCCGACATGACCAAATTACATGAAAAATCTAGTTTTTACACAAATTCAAATAATTGAACCCTAAAATCATCTTTAGAGGTGACATCATGCCTTTCTAGGGTGACATTGAGCCTCCTGGGTGAAACATTGGGCCTCATCTGCAAAATGTTAGGCTTTCCAAGCCCCTAGATGATGCCACACGTGCCAATTAGCACACAACTGCCTCCATAATGCCAATCCTGATGCTAGGTGACGTCTAGGGTCACAATGGTGATGTCATGGGCCTCCCAAGGCAAACATCCAAGTGGAAGAGCAAGATCCCCCTGGGTCTAGGTCTGCTAAAGTGTCTTCGGTGAAACATCCTTTCTTTTTCTTGGTGCAAGTCTCTAACATCTCTCTACCCCTGGCTGGGTCACAACATCCATCTGTGGGATTTCAGCCCCATGGAGGTCCAAGATAATCCTCTCCCCATATGTACTTGTTCACCGTGCATGGTCCTACAACAACAACAAGTACGCTCTCCATGGGATCATAAGTCATAGGGATCATAGCAATTCCAATCACATCCAATAATCAAATTACCCGAACATGTGCATAAAACCACCCTTCACCTAGACAAATGCTCAAAGACGTTATGTAGTTTAACAATTCAGATTTGGAGAGGATCTCAGGATGTCCTATTGGGCTAATCCTCCTCAAGTTTGGGGTGTTTCCTAGGTGATAGACAATCTAGGTCATGTAAGTGTGTGAAATGGTGTAGGGGAAGTTTTTGGGTAGAGGGTGCAGTGATAACATGGAAATGTAGGTCTTTCCTATGGGTTCCTTATCATGGATGCCATTTTTTCTTAGCCCACTCAATGCATTTTATTCTTAGTCATATTTATTTTTCTTTTCAAGGGAAAAGCTAGGGGACATTATCCTGGTGTGGTGGCCAGAGGTGATAACATTACCCACAAGAACTTCACGAAGATTAAAAGGTTGGCACATGATGAGACTCCCTTTCTCTTGGCTATGCCACCAAGAGCCACTACCTTGGTTTGGTGACCAGATAGATGGTAGTGTCATACTGCTACATGCCCATGGACCTAATAGGTCGGCTCATGATGAGACCTCCTATCCAACAACTAGACCTTGAGTTTTATTTTATCTTACATGTCCCCTTTTCTTACTAAGAAGCCTTTTATTTCTTTCTCAAGAATCCTTGGGCGAAGCATCTAAAAGGTTTTATTTTGGCTTTTAACTCTTGCCAGCTAATTTTACCCTCTGGGCCTTTAGCCCCTTCTTCCCACAAGGCAAGGTACAACCCTTCCTAGTGTGGCAAACCCAATGCCTAAACCAAGGTAGGGGAAGATGAGAGGAATAATGATGAAAAGTGGTAAGTATGGAAGGAATGGATG
>ML859170.1:25681-36095 GCA_009831015.1 Picea engelmannii | reverse complement strand
TCACTAGAAGAAGACCCCAGTTAAAACTAGAGGCCTGATGGGATTCAGATAATTGGGATTTTGACCAGTGAGGTTTAGTTAACAGCTTAGGTATACGGCAATAATTGGACGTTTTGACTACACAAAGGTCTTTCATGGCTACAACTTAACCGGGTATTTTAAACCAAAAAAATTATGAATCACCAAAAACTAAAAACCCACTTAGAATATCATATGGGTTTTCAAGAAAAAATAATGTCAAGAGCAAAAGCAGAGACCTGAAAAGGACTTTGACTCTCTTCATTCTTTACCGGTAGCAGGTTGCTGATGTATACACGGATCCATAATGACTATTTTACAACACAGCCACTGACGTACCGCGGAAACCCGATTGCTAATTTGGTCAAACTCGATGGCTGTGGCTGGCCTAAATACACTAGTAAATCAAAGCCCAATAATTAAATTATTTATATAATCAGACCCATTTAAAATAACTAAAATCAAACTGAGGCCCAATTAAAATACCTGGGGTCCTGTACCTGGCATTTAGTGGAACAAGGGATATGGCATAAAATAATGTAGAAAATACTGCAAGCCGCCATCACAGCCATCTCGTGTTGCTTATCCCACGTTGGACTCTAAGTCGCCCAGGTGATTGTCTTTTCAACTATGACTTTTACCAGGCCGGACCGACTCCTACAGATTATGACAGCCTTCCAAGTTCCAAACCGGCATTTTAAACTGTAGTCACATGAGCGCCTTAAAGTCAAGGGCTTTCGAATTTTATCCCTTGGATATTAGATATTTAGTAGTTATATGATGAAAATGTGGTTCAAGGGGTTTGGTGTGTTTTGGAAAGTTTTCGGAATGGAATAAAAGGGTGTTGTCTAACGGTTTCAAGTTTTGATTTTTTTTCGAAATCTAGTGGCATAAATTTGTATGAAATCACAATTTTTTGTCGTTTAAATTGTATTTTTTAATGTTGAAATGGATTCAAAGTTTTGGAAAACTTCTTCAGCGTTCAGATTATAGAGAATTAACCACTCAAATCTGCGAATCCAACAATTTCTGATTGGATTTCAGGCAAAATTAAACAGAAAATATCGTTGAAAAAGGGCCAAAACGTAAAATAATTAGACTACGACAAATAAATGGGCGTTGTCTAACTATTCTACGTTTGCGTTGTCTAACTATTCTACGTTTTGGCATTTTTCGCCGGAATCCAATGACATAAATTTGAAAAGTGAAATTGACATTTTTAATCAATGAAAATTGTTTTGGATTAAAGGAATTGTAAATATCAAAGGTTAACATTATACAATCCGCTTGTTGTAGGGGTATTGAAAGGTGCTGAACCTATTGTTGCATTAAAACAACAATTTCATCAATCCAAAATTGTAATTTTGATAAAGATTGTCTAACCAAATTCCAATGATGGAAAACCCGACAAGATCAAAACTTAATTCACTTAATATTTTGATTTGAGTTCATTTTATGGATTGTTGACATATAGAAATAGTTACTAGAACTTTTGAGGTAGGGGTTGCAATTATTATTAAGAAGCCATGACACAAGGCAACCAATATCCAGTATGTTACGCAACATTGAATGTTGTGGCATGTGGATTTTAAGTCATCGGATCTTGATTTGCTTTCAGATCCAACGACTTATAATCCACCTGTCGCAACATTCAATGTTGGGACAGCAAGCTAGATATTGTTCGCCATAACACAATAGTACAAATTCTAAACTCAAGTTCATCTTATATGTTATTTAAAACCTTTTATTTTCTTGTTTAATAAGTTTGGAACTAATAGTAAGGAGCAAGGTGCTTCATATCTTTTATCGAAATTTAATTTTTATAAAATAAAAAAAATTAATATTTTGAATAGATTATATTTGCATAAGTTTTTACATCATCTTGAATTAACCATGAAGCATTTAGAGATGGAAGTTGAACTTATAACACCGGGATTATGACCCACATACACACATCATGGACCTAAGTCTACCCAATACTTTGATTAAGTTCAATTTCCATGTTTGATTAAATAAACTTGACTTAAGAATTCATAAAACTATACATCGTATAAGAAAGAGATGTTTCTAATAAAAATGAAACTCAACTTTTTTTTTTCAAAAGAAAAATGGCTCAAGCTTATATTGAAATATAAACTTTTTTACATCGACAATAAAGAGGTCCCGAGATGATGGGACAAAGGTGCTGGCAGGACAAAGAAATTCTATGTCTTCACAACAAAGTAATAAAAAAAACCCGGTCATCTGAGAATCAGACCTGAAATTGAATCCATAATCAAAGGGAGATTTCAAGATGGAAATAGTATCAAGGAACATTATCCCAGCAAAGTTCTCCCTCTTTTTCTTTTTTTTTTTAAAAGAAATTTATAGTTTGTTGAGGTCCTTCAATTCCATTGATCCAAGTGAAAAAGAACAAAATACCCTTCGGGACTTCGAGGGCTCTTTTGGAAAGACTATCGGCTTCTTCGTTTGTTTCCCTGTAAATGTGTTGAAAGTAGGTTCCTTCGAAGTTTTTCTGCAAGTCTCGAACTCTGCGCTTCCAACCTTCAATTTTGGTGGCATGTAGTTTGCCTTTCCATTGAAGCCACTCAATAATGACCTTGGAATCCCCCAATAAGTGAAGATGGTGTAAATGCAAGACATTTGCCAATATGAAGGTTGCCCACGCTCCAACTAATTCGTCCTTTGTATTGGAGCCATCTCCGCAATTGAAAAGCCATCTCACCTCCGGGGAATTAGGAATTTTCAAGGTTCCCCTAGCACCACAGGTTGTTCCCCCGTTAATGGATGCATCGTCGAAGAAGGTCAGCGAATATCCATGGATAGGAATAATCGGAGTCAGTCTTAAAATTCTGGGTCTAATTTATGTTTGTGTGTAAGAGAGCGAATTTAAAGTTCTAAGAGTGATGACACTGGATGAGGGAAGTTTACCTTCAAACAAAGCTTTGTTGCGCTCCTTCCACAAGAACCAACACAAAAGAACAGGCAGTTTTTTTGGAGCAGCTAAGTTTTGTGTCCAATTCACCATGCAATCATTTAAATTTTGCCCCTTCCATTCCAAATTTAAGTTCATGAAATTAATACAAGAGTTCTAGGTCACCTTTGTAAACTGGCAATGGATGAAGAGGTGCGCGTTATCTTCAGCTGCTGCTCTGCAAAGGTAACAGAAGCCAGGACCCACCCATCCCTTTTTTAATAAGTTATCCCATGTGAGAATGCTTTGATCCGCTGCCAGCCTGAAGAACAATATAATATTTAATTGCAGGTTCCACTTCCAGAGCTTGAGTTTCCAACCTTGAAGGTTTGGAAGGGAAAGTAAAGATATAATAGCCTTGTAGCAGTTTCTGACCGAGATTTCACCTAAAGAGTTGCCTTCGTTCCAAAGTAATTTGTCCTTTTTAGTTTGTTGGAGCATAACCCATGCCTGTCCAAGACTGGCCATGTACATGTTCCATTCTAAGGCTTGATTTCCCACAAGTCTGATGTCCCCAGGATTCTTCTAGATCTCAGTTCGGGTTATAACATTCATCCCTGTTGATGCTTGAGCCAATGAAAGAATGCCCCTGAGCTTTAGAGCAGATAAGAGATCCTCTGAAAGTCGTGCTCTGTCCCCCAAATCTAAGACGGTATCTCGGTCGATTTTCACTTGTAAACCAAATATTGGTCGCCAGCTAGTCCAGTGATTAATGACAGGTAAGGCGCGCCTCAGACTTGTCCAGATTCTTGATGCTGGATATTGTTGGTGTGAATGGTGCCGAATCCAATCGATAACTGATGAGTTGTGTAAATATTTGTCAAAAATCACTTCTTGCCAGATACTGGGATGAGTTAGCACTCTCCACAGTGTTGACACAATCAGAGCCAAATTGAAAAGGGGAAGTTTACGAAAACCCCAACCACCATGATTTTTGGGTCTAGAGAGGACCTCCCATCTACACAGATGGTAATGATGTGCTTCCTGGTGGCCGGTCCATAAGAATTGAAACATTAAAATTCTGAGTTTATTTAAGATCAAGCGAGGCAGGGTTTCTAAGGACTCCAATAAATGTTTTGTCCTTCCAGAATTGACTTTAGAAGTATAAATTGACCTCCCAATGAGAGCCATTTGTTGCTCCATTGGTTAATTTTGTTTGCCACCTTACCACCAGCCAATTCCAATCGACAGCACACTAAGTCCCTGTCTTCAAAAAATATCCAAGATATCGGAAGCCCGAGGAGAGTTCGTTGAAGGTGTATGGAAGAAATTTTTTGTAGGAAGTCAGTTCAGTTTCCGAGATGCCTTCGTGCTCTATTGTCGATCTTAGGGGATTGACAGTCAGACTCGAAGCTTTGCAGAAAAGAAGGATCAGATTGTTAATTACTTTCCATTCAGAGAGGCTCGCCTTAGATAAGATGAGTACATCGTCCGCGAAGAGTAGATGTAGGATTCTGGTCAGTCTAGATACCTTAATCCCCAACATGTGACCATCAACAAAGTTTTGTTTTAATAAAAGGCTGAGTCCTTCCATCACTAGAACAAAAAGTAGAGGGGATAAAGGACATCCATGCCTGACTCCCCTTCCACTTCTGAAGAATTCAAAAGCCTCTTCGTTCATGAGCACCACAAAGGACAAAGAGGTGACGCAAGTCATTATCCACTTAGTCATCTGTGGCTCCAAACCAATTTTGTGTAGAATAATTATGAGGAAATCCCAGTCAATACAATCATACGCTTTTCTCAGGTCCAACTTTAGCACTAGAGCTTTCAATTTGTAATTTTTTATGCTGTGTAGGCACTCATGGGTTGTGCCTATGGCATCCTGGATGCGCCTTCCTTTCAGAAAGCCTAATTGTTTAGTAGAGATCCTTCCAAAAAGTATGTTAATCAATTGGTTTGCTATGAGTTTTGAAAGAATCTTATAACACAGGTTGCAGAGTGAGATAGGTCGGTAGTCCTCAAAGGAAACAGGTTTATTCACCTTTGGTATCAGGGTCAAAAAAGTAGCATTTATACCTCCATAAACTGTTCCCAATCTTCTTGAATCTTCAACAAAAGCTAAAAGATCTTCCCCTACTAAGTCAAAGAAGAAGATGAAGAATTTGGTTGTCCATCCATCTGGACCCGGGCTCTTTTCCTTTTTGAAATGGAATAAAACTGACTTCAGTTCTTCAATAGTAACATGACGGTAAAGTGCAAGTGAATCCTCCTCATTGACCATCTGAGGGAAAAGATCAGCCATCTTGCAATGTTCAACTATATTCGGAGAGGTAGAAGCTTTGTAAAAAAAAATTTAAAAGGAGGTTGCTTCTTTCTTTAATAAATCCAGATCATTAATCAAACAGTCATTTTCACCTTTGATGTCCCAAATGAAGTTTTTATTTCTGTTTCTGGAGGCCACATTATGAAAAAATTTAGTGTTGCAATCACCGCTAGCCAACCAGAGAGCTCTGCTACGCAGTCGCCACTTTTCTTCCTCTTGGCGAAGTATATTGTTTCTCTCCAATTCCAGGTGTCTCAAACTAGTTTCAAAAACTTGATTGTTTGGTTCCCCCAAAACATTGGTAGTGAGAGATTTGATTTTGGTTTCTAGAAAAACCAGCTTGTCTTTATCCTCTTTTGTTTTATCTTTGTGCCAATGCTTAGTTTGTTGTTTCAGTACCTGTAGTTTCCAGACTAATTTCCTTTGAGAATTTGGTTCTGTAATGAAATTGGTATCATTTCAGACTTTTTTAACTATGTCCACGAAAGCACTATCTTCGATCCAATGTCCATTGAATTTAAAAGGACAGTTTTTGTGCTTCGACGGTAAGTCTAACTGAAAGCAGATGGGGACATGATCAGAAAAGTATGGGGATTCAACCCAAGTTCTGTAGTGTCTGAGAGTAGAGAGTAGATCTTTTGAGACCATAAATATGTCAAGTCTCCTAGAGATCGCGTTCTGACCTAAGCGCACATTGCACCAAGTGGGCACGAGCTCGGGAGGTTTGATGTATATAAGATTTTTTGAAGCGAATAAGTCTTTGTAAAAAACATAAATAAAACCGGAAGGAGTTGCTCCCCAGGCCTCATCTGAATCAAGAATGATATTAAAGTCTCCAACCATGATCAAATTAGTGGCAGACAAGATACCACTATCTTTTACTTTAGTCCATAAGGCTTTCCTAGTTGTACAAGGACCATAGACGTTAAGTAAAGTTAGTTCCTGTTTGTTTATTATGTTGTGACCTGTTAACAAAATGCCCCCCACAGAAAGATAGGGGGTCAGATCAAGAGTAAAAGAATCCCAAGCTACAAGGAGGCCCCCGGAGGTGCCTACTGCGTTTACTGAACAAATTACCCATGAAGGGCGAAAACAAAGAAGGAAATCCTTGGTTTTCTAGGATGGAGCCATAATTTCTTGAAGGAAAACAATTTTACGTTTTGTTTGCTCCATCAAACTACGAAAGGAGGTAGCTTTGAGGGTGCCTCCAAGCCCTCTTATATTCAGAGAAAGCAATAACATTACTTTGTCCTTGCTAGGGCTTTCAATGCTCTAAGAGGCCCAATATCTGAAGAAGAAGTAGAAATATCAGAGGTCTGTTCGGTCGACTGTGTGAGCTTTTTCCGGCTGCTTCTAGTTTTGATCGGTGAAATTTCAAGCGCGATGCCCCTCGACCATGCAAAGCTTTTCTTGCCTCCAACTTGTTCTTTGAACTTGAAGCCTCCGAAACGCTAAATGGCTCAAGGATTCTCTTTCCCAAGTAAGTAGGGAGAGGCGAAGTTTCATTGATCTCCCAGCCAGTGGAAGTCAAGGAGTCAAGAATGCGTTTGAGTTCGGAGGGCTCTTCCTCTAGTTCCCTAAAACCAGGTAGGATTGTAGTCTCAGGAGCCTCGAACTGTGGGGAGGTGGTGAGTGAAACTGGGGGAAGTGGAGAGTTCAGGGGAGAGTTAGGAGGTAGAGGGGAAAACAAGATGGAAGGAAGAGGAGCAGTCAGTCTTGGCGCTGAGGTAACAAATGAGGGGGACACTGCAGAGCTAGAGGGAAAGGAGATTGTGCTTGTGTGAAAGGAGGTAAGTATAGTGTGGGGTTCAAAGGTGTCAGTCTTCGACGTTGCAGGGTTCGTCACATCCTGAGCAATGGGGAGATTAGGCTTAGTAAAAGGAAAAGGATCAATGCATCCTCTCTTAGGCAAAGGGACACAGGGAGGCAGACGAGTTAAGCAAACTGAGGCATCCAGGAGTTGTTTTTCCCACGAAGTTAAAGAAGAGTAAAGAGAAGGGAAAAAGTAGTGTAGCTTACTCGAAAGAGTGTCCAAAGTCTCCAGGTGTGAGTCTGAGTTAGGAGAATTGTAAGTGGGGATAGTGGCTTGTGAATCTACTTCCATCATATATTCTGGTGGGTCTTCCTACAGTAGTGTGTCTTCCAACTTGTCCTCCGTCAATTTACCTTTGCAGTCTCTCCAGAGATGTCCTGTGCAATGACACTATTTGCATCTAAAGGGAATCCCCTGGTAGTCCAGTTTTTGTTTGAAGTGTCGACCACGCCAGTCAATGTCTAGGACTTCAGGAAGTCCCTCATGAATGTCTATCTCCACTAGAACTCTCCCAATCTTCCTTAACGAACTAGTGAGGGACGAAGAGTCCAGAGCAATGCAGTGCCCCAAAGCGTTCTCTGTGGCCTTGAAGGCCCCTTCATGCCAGAAATGTAGAGGCAAACCCGATAGGAGGACCCAAAGGTGTCTGAGATGAAAGTGTTCGGTTTCAGGGTTGAAGGCTATCCTCCTTCTTTTTAGCATAAGGCTACTTTTACCCAAGACCCAATATTGGTTTAGGAGTAGAGCGACATCCTCCGGAGTGTGACAGATGAATCCAAACCAACCTTTAGTAAGAAAGACTATCTCCGGAGTATATCTAAGGAGAGGAGTCCAAACTTTTATGACCCAGTCTGAGACAGGACTGTTCGCCAGAAAAGAATATGCAAGTCTACCCACTAGACCACAGAGAGCCAGTCTAAGACAGGACTGTTCGCCAGAAAAGAATATGCAAGTCTACCCACCAGACCGCAGAGAGCCAGTCTGCAGGTATCTTGGAGACCCACGTCGTCACCGAGAACCATTTTTCTAACTCGCTTATTTGGTTTCCAAGCTCTTTTTTTGGTTCCTGTCTGGGTGGGAGTAGGTGAAGTGTTTGGTGGTCTGTTAGCCACATAAGACTTCAAGGCTAAGATTTTATGAAGTCGCTCATGTTTAGCTGAGCCCTGAGACAATGGGTTGTGCTTAAACAATGGGGCACTAACGTGTACAGAAGAAGGTAGGCAAGCCGACAAGGAAGTTTATTTAGTGTGTGGGTCCAAGGCGGGAGAGAGAACGGTAGTTGATAGGGTAGACTGCCTTGGCAACATAGAAGATTTTTGACCTGCAGTATCAATGGTTCTGAATATTCCTTCCCTGAGCCAGTCAAGTTCATCGAAAGGGTTCATTAGTGCTTCAATATCTTTGTGGAGCTTGTCGGGGTCCATAGAATCCAGGCTGAGTAAAAAACTAATTCTCAAAGGTCGTTCACGGGACCAACGCGGAGACCTGACCAAAAATCGAGAAGAGTTCAGTAGCCGAGGAAGGGGGATTGACGAGTTAGTGAGGGAGCAAAAACAAAGGGTCCCCTCCTGTGTGAAAGGCAGACTATGGGTATGTGGCCACCATTGAAGCTCAGGCCCAACATCTTAACGTTCACTTCATCCTGCTAACTTAAAAATGAAACTCAACTTAAGAATTCATAAAACTATACATCCTAGAAAAAGATGTTTCTAATAAAAATGAAACTCAACTTAAAAATTCATAAAACTATACATCATATGACAAAGAAATATTTCTAATAACATTCTAGAAAGAGATGTTTCTAATAAAAATGAAACTCAACTTAACTTAAGAATTCATAAAACTATACATCCTATGACAAATAGATGTTTCTAATCAAAATGAAAACTAAATTTTATAATAGAATATTTAATTAAATAACTTATAGTTATAAATTCTACATAAACAACTATTACAATTTAAAAGGATCCACGAAATAATGTATCGAACAATATTGAATATTAAAGTGAATAAATATGTTATCACATCTTGAAGATTTATATTCAAATGGATTAGATTTTAATTTAAAAATAACAACATAAAATTTCAAATAAAAATAACATTAATTAAATATTTAATTAAATAACTTATAGTTATAAATTCTACATAAACAACTACAACTATTACAATTTAAAAGGATCCACGAAATAATGTATCGAACAATATTGAATATTAAAGTGAATAAATATGTTATCACATCTTGAAGATTTATATTCAAATGGATTAGATTTTAATTTAAAAATAACAACATAAAATTTCAAATAAAAATAACATTAATTATAGACCTATTTTTTTACAAGTACTCTGAAAAATCCAAAATATGTTATTTGAACATCATATTTGAATATTACTTAAATATTAATCGTAAAATTAGTAAATAGATATGTTATCAATTTTGAACATCATATTTGAATATTACTTAAATACTAATCATAAAATTAAAAAATACAAAATATGATATTTTAATTTTAAAATAATGGCATTAAAACTTATAAACTTTCTTTTTCATTAGAAAAATTCAAAATGTTTTATCAATTTTGAATATCATATTTGAATATTACAAAAATAACATAGTTACATGTTTGTTTTCGAGGTTTTGGGAGCTTGGGAACTAGTTGGGAACTGTTTTGGGAACTTGGGAGCTTCAACATCAAGGAAATGGGAGCTTGAGAAACAGTTTCCAAAATAAAGAGCTTTAAATTAAAATGATATTAAATTAAAATGGTGATGATGATGATTAACGTCCACTAAGGCCGAATTGGTCTATCGGATCTTAAGAGGGTAAGTGATTACTTGTGATTCTTTAAAATTTTGTTTCTGTGCTAAAAAAGCATTAAGAGAAGCTTTCCAAGATCACCATACTTTTGTTGAGTTAAGAGGCTGGGAAGGTTGGTAGTGTGACAAATATTTTGAAAATGAGATCTAATATGGGTATAGGCTAGACAATCTAAGAGAAAGTCCTTTTCATCTTCAACCTTCTTAGTGCCACAAAGGTGACACACTCTTTCATCCCATGGCATTTTAGGAATTGGCCAACGCTCAGTTTCACTATGGAGATCGTGAGAATTTGTTCTTATCTTAGCAATGTTTTTTTTTTTCTTTACACTTGGAAAAACAGATAGATAATTTTGATCTTCTAGATTAGGGTTGATTACATCATTATAATACCTTAATTTTCTTTTTTCCTCTAACTCTTTATCACACCACATTTTCTCCTTAAATTTTGATTGGATGTTTTTTTAATAGTATCTTTATTCTGCAAAATGGTGTCTTCCATGATTCCCCAATAGTTTAGCCAAGACCG
>ML859170.1:0-10290 GCA_009831015.1 Picea engelmannii | reverse complement strand
TAGGGTGCACTTTGATTAGTGTAGGAGGAATGACCCAGGGTGAGGAATGGTCCAAACTTAGACATTCCTTAGGGTTTATACATTCTGTCCAGGGTGCACTTTGATTAGTGTAGGAAGAATGGCCCAGGGTGAGGAATGGTCCAAGCTCAGAAATCAGAAACAATCCTTCTTCCTTGTTTTAGAAGAATAGGGCAGATGGCCCATTGCTGATGTTCTAAACTAAGGGCATATATTCTTTCATATCTCACAGACGTGAGTGAAAGATTGGCCCAGATGATTCAATTTATATCATAACATTGTTTATGTGCAGGTTGCTATCAGATGTTTGTTATGAAGATCATATGACAGTAGATGAAGACTACTATGGTGGATATGTTCCACTATTTGTGAGGCAGATATTCTTTCAGAGCTCACAGATGTGAGTGAAAGATTGGCCCAGATGATTCAGTTTATATCATAACATTGTTTCTGTGCAGGATGCTATCAGATGTTTGTTATGAAGAATGTATGACAGTAGATGAAGACTACTGTGGTGGATATGTTCCACTTCATGACTATACGTTGCTAATCAAGTACTTGTGTGTTACTTGGTGTGGTAGTGAACCACTGGATTGTAGTTATGTACTACTATGGATAGACACAGTTGTGTTCTATTTCTGTTCTAACTGCCTTGAAGACTATCAACAGTTTATTGAAAATAATCACCATCCAGACGAATGATGAACAAAGATTTTCCAGACGAAAATTGGTTCAGAGCATTTACTCCTCTAGATTATAAGAGTGGCTCTTGTATCACTCTATGGTGTGAGTGACTTATCCAACATCATGTCTAATTACTCAGATGAAGTATGGTTCTGAGAGATGATGCAGTTGATGGTGATGGTGATGCTCATGATATAGTCATGAAATAGTCTAGACAATTATATTGATGCTACCGGGTAAATGGTATGTTTTTGTTCTCAAGTCCATTACCTGTAATACCTCCCTAGCTAGGAGGGAGTGTTAATATTATGGTAGATGCGAGAGGTATTTACCTCCATGTGTGAACCTGACGAGAATAGAAGACTCCGGAAAGCAAGAGAAAACCCTAATGAGTTGGCTAATAACCCTAGAAGTATTGTCGGCTCAAGAAGATAATTTATATTAGGTTATTAGCCTCCAAGAGAAGAAGTTGGCCAGAAATAATAATAATATACTGAACAAACACATATGCAGAAGGAGAAGTCGGCCCCAACAAATCTGGCAGAACCAGTATAAATACAAGGCACCAATCCTCATTTGACAGCATCTCAGAATTGCAGATAGCAAGTGGTGCGCACTGCAGTTCCCAGTTTGGTGCACACGTGTGGATGAGAGCTGCAGGTGCAGCTGCTGTAGCTAACAGTTTCAGTATTGGCTTGGACTATCTCTTGGCTAGGGTTTGGACTATCTGGTCAGCTATTGTTGGTGTGCTATCCTTGGAGGAAGATTCACTACACCTTGTTTGGCTATCTAGCCTAGGGTTTGCTTCTGGAGAAATTCTCAGTCAAGGTTAAGGTGCTTGGAGGGTGGCTTCGACCTATGGTTGGGTGACGAGGGTATCGTCAATGGTAAAATGAGCACACCATCTTCTATATTCTAACACTTCCTTCCTTAATTCAACTTGGTCTTTGGGAATGAGGTTTTCATTTATAAATATTCCTGACCCTTTTAAGCTCAGAGATTTACTAAGTATGCTATATTTATGGTCATTACAACTTACTTTGGCATAGATCAACCTATCTTTGTGATCAATTGTTTTTCCTAGCCTCTTTGCTTTTATGAGGTAAGTTGTATCAATTTGTGATTTATTATTTAATTATTCTTTTACTATTGCTAGTGTATCCTGCTCTTGTTGTTCTTTTATACCAAAAATTACTAGGTTCAAGGCTCTTTTGTTACACCCATGGTCCAGTTCGATTAGCTTATTCATTTTCTCTTTGATGGGTTTGATATCCAATTTGTTTTCCATATTACCGAGGGTCAAATTATTGGTTAGTTTTTCTTGTAGCTCTTTAATCATATCTCTCAAGTTGTGATTTTCTTCAACCCCTCCTTCTTGGGTTGATTGTTTATGTTTTTCCATTTCTTGAATCCTATCCTTCATTGTGTGCAATTCATTCTTGAACCCTAAGAATCTATCCTCTATTTGAGTTTGAATGGTATCTTTAATTTTTTTATTATCAATCATTGCCTCTAGCTCTATTTGGAGTTTTATGTCTCTTTCTTCACTCATTTTTTCTAATGATTCTAACTCTATTTGGATTTTGGCATCTCTTTCTTCTCTCCTTTTTTCTACTGATTCCATATAATCGTAAAGGATCTCTAGGGTGATTTTGGGGGGCCTCCCCCTGTTAGGCTGAGCTTTTGGAATAGGTGATGGAGTGCTCATATTGAAAAGAAGAGAAAAAAAAATGTAACAATTGTTATTTTGGATTGATTTTAAAAATGTTTATTTTTTATTTTTTTATTTTTATTTTTATTTTTTTATTTATTTATTTTTATTATTAAATTGGTAATAATGATATTAATTATTAGCTCTCAAATAAACTTTTACTTATGAAACTTAAAAAAAAAATAAAAAAAAAATACACTTAAATCTCTTTATGTTAATAGCTTATAAATATATATTAAACTACACTAAATATTATTTTAAAAAATATTTAAGTAAAAAAACTTAATACTACTCACTTTATAGTTGTGGATATGAATTTTTTTTAATGCATGTATGTTTTCCTTCAAGCCCAAACTAAACATGAAAGTCTAATAAATCAATACCGTATCTATGGCAAGCATTTGCTCCAGTTTGTTGTTGCTATCAACCAAGCATATCATTGTATTTTATTGTATTTTTATATTACAAGAGTAGTATTATTTAGTTTTTTCCAATCAAAACAAGAATAATGTTCAAATTTACAAAGATGTTTGAAGTTTATATATGTAAAGTTTAAGTTTAAAAATATGTTAAAATTTTATATATGTATTTTCAATTTTGTTTCTCATTTTATAATCAAATCTTTATGTATATTAGAGCTTCAATATTGTGTTAAATATATTCATATAATTATTAGAACAAATTAAATTAGTAATTTTGATATTGTAGTTGTAGGAACAATGTTGTTCTATATTAACGATGGATTGACCTTCAATTTTATTGAAATAAGATTTAAAATGTATCATTATTTCGATACATTGTAATCTAAAATATTACTGTAATTTAAAATATTTTTTTATATTTTTTAATATATATTATCCGCTCTCAACTTCATGTTTCTTGCAAATTTGAAAGAAACTTCTACTTATTCTGTATCCACCCAATAATTCCCACATTACAGAAACTCGTGCAACATAGATAAATAATAATCATAAAATTTAAAAATCACAAATTATGATATCCAAATTTTAATTGAAACTTAAATATTATATATATAATAATCATAAATTAAAGAAAATGCATAGAATATGGTATATAAATTTTAATTGATATTTATATACAATTAAAAAAATATTATACCAATTAAAAATTTTATATTTTAATTTTAATTAAATTTTTATTATCATATCATTTTAAAATTTTATATTCAAAATAACCAAAAAATTATTTTATTAAAATAAAAAGAAAATTATTAAGTTAATGTAAAAAATTACAACTAAAATAAATTAAATTTTAATTTTACAGTTGGTGATGGAATGTATTGTTAAGGTACTTCATTTTGTGAAGTTATTGGTTAGAAACCCTCGACTAAACTTATGTGTCGTGTGAGGGGCTGTGTTGGCATGCAGGATCTTGGGTTGTTAACATGTTCCCTTATGTTTAAGGAAGACACTCTTATCCAATAAAAAGTAGTTTTAGATCTTTCTTTAGGATCAAAAGATAAGTCCAACCTAAATAATATCCAAAAAAAACTAATATCCAAACAAAAAGATTTACATATACTTAAAACATATTATAATAAAATTATAATTCTCACAAGTAAACTTACATTTAAGGAAAGATGAGTATTAATGAATAATTATCATACAAATATTAAGAACGTTAAAAGGAAAATGATACTCACAAAACATACAAGTACTTCTATATTATGTTAGTGATAAGATAAAATATAAGTATTTCTATATCTTATTAGTGATAAGATACGATAAAATAATTATGTTAAATGTTTAATAAAATATCACAATAAGTAGGTCAACGCATTTAAAAATACATCTAGTGTTATTACATAGTGGGGTGCAAAAGAAATTCCTAGTGTTACTCTATTAAAAGCATAACAACTAGTAAGTAAATATCTCAAAGAAGTACAAAATAAGTGCAAAAACAAAACTATGGTAAGTAAAAGGATGTCAAGTTGCGTTGCAAATAGAAGTTGAGGCAAAATGAGGGAAAAGAGAAGAACACTCCTAAACTGAGTATTCAATCACCATGAAGGAGTTAATGCATTGTCTGATAATGTCATTTGGATTATAACCATGGTTGAGGGGGGTTGGGTATGTAACCCTAGGAGGAGCCCTAGATCAAGGGTGTCCACTACTCCTAATATTCAAGGTTGGAGGGAGGAATAATTGAATAGAAGACTAGTTTTTGTCTTGAACCTTGGGAGTACTAGTGCTTTCCATAAAGAAAGCCCAACTTTGGGACCTCTGAGAACTAATTCATTTGTTAATATGGTAGTGTGTGTCTTAAGGTCTAGAGTGGGAGCTCCTCAATAGTCCTATGGAAGTTGGTCGACCCATCACGGGGGTCAAAAGGAAACTCGAGGTCTCAAAGATATGATATCTAGAGTGGTATGGGCATGTACCTACCATTTGTTACGTCAAGTGGAATGACGATAAGGAAGAAATATGTAATCCTCCCGATCATCTATAGTTGAGGAGGTGCATGCAAGGATTATGATTTGTGTTTGAATATCTCCCCCGTGAAAAGAGTTATGCATCTTTAGTCTTGAAAACAAAATAATGTGGAGATGGAGCCACCCAAGTCCTAATAAAGGTAGTAAAACCTCACTCTAATCTCATCGTAAATAGGACATGTGAAGATGAGATGATCTTCTAACCCAGTCTCCTATAAGTGGCATAGTTGGCAATTTCCATTAGGGTGAGAGATGTGGTGATTAGTCTCAACCCAAAGTTAATGAGAGCCTACTCAAAACTATTTAAGGGAGTTCCTATGGTCATACATCCATTGTTCGTGTGTGTACATAGGTCAACAATAAAACCATGCCTTGATGCATAAAGTGCTTAGAGTACAAAACTATCTTGAAGCTAAGACCCTCTAGAGCATGATCCATGTGACCTAAAGATATTGCATATAAATGTTTTCTCTGATCACATGGTTCATATCCTACATGAAAATTATGATCACATTAACCTCTATAATTACCTCCAAGCTAACTTCCAAATTGACATGTTTTTGGATGTGTAACATTTCATAAACACCCTAACCTCACGATTATCATGGCCTCATATAAACCTTTATCGTGTTTGGGTAAATGTATAAACCCTAAAAATCCTATTTAACCATGGTCCCAGTGGTTTTCCATTTGATTAAAATTGTTAGGGATTTGGGCTTGCACAAATTTAAGGACTATGCAAAGCTTTTTGGAGTGAATGTTTGGTTTATTGGTGGGCAGTGGCTTGGGAATTAGTGGTTATATATTTTTCACCAGTGATTAGGTTTGGAATTTATTGGTCAAAACATATGCCATTGTCGTGGATTTTATTTATTTATTTATTTTAACAATGGGAATTGATAACTTATAGGATTGATTTGGGCAAGGATCAAGATCAATCATATTAGCTGCCACTATAACCCAAGGGTATATTCAACAATCCACAAACTAGGTATACTAAACACTTATGACTTAGCAAAGGTTGAGGTGTCTCGAAGCCCACTGGAGTCGATCTCTATCCCATGGGGCATCTACCCTTCTAGCCTTATCACAATGAGCCAACATGTCCACTTGGAGGGAATTGAATTCGGATGGAGAGGATAACAAACATGCTACCCAACCACCCAAGCTATGAACTCGGGCACCATTGTTGTGAATTTTAAAAACTTAAATACTATCTCCAAAGAGTCGTATGAAATGTATGTGTCCCATTCCTATGAAAATGACAAATATATTATTTCATAAAAAAATATTGATCTTTTAAAGAATGGTATGGTTTTAAAGAAATTAGAGGATGTTTTTTTATTTATTTGAAAATATAAAATGGATTATTGGAGTTTAAATGGTTGGTCAAGCATGTTATACACTAGTACAATATATATCAATCATGCCTTGACAACTCTAGTTTAGTGAGTTTCCATGGTGTGGTGTTGTTATTGGGTTGTTCCACGGCATGGTTACATCGATCTTGTGTCATGTTGTGATGCCAAAAAACACTTGAAAAAGAAAAAAAACTATTTTTTTTTTCATCAAATTTGTGTAATCCAACATGTAATGTGCATCACGTTTACATTTCGTGTGCCATAAGCATCATGATTTGATTCATCATACCATATTATCTATTATCTGTCTTATTATTTTTACAATTTTACCTTGTATTTAATCAAGTGGGTTAGCCTAAGTGGTTGAGTGTTGGAAATTTCAAGTAGGGGGTCTCGAGGTCAAGTCCTTAGGCTTGATGCATTTGTGATATCATGCAACCCTCACTTGATGTCCTTATCGAGTTAGGCACCAAAATTGTGTTGAGCTAGTTTACCATGGCTATCATCCTTGGAATGAGGGGAAGTGCTTAGTGGGTTCCCCTGGGAAACATATTTCACAAAATTTAAAAAGAAATAAAAATAAAAAATTGCATTGTTTCTTATTTGGTAAATATCATTTTGAAATTTGGTAAATATCATTTTGGATTAATGGAATTGTAAATATCAAAGGTTAGCATTGCACAATTCGTCTGTAGTATGGGTATTAGAGGGCATTGAAAGAGGGTGTTGAATCCATTTTTGCATTAAAACAACAATTTCATCAATCCAAAAATATAATTTTGGTAAAGACTGTCTAGCCAAATTCCATTAATGGAAAACCAAAAAAAGTCAAAAACTCGAAATGTTCAACTTTTTTCCTTAATCAATTACTACACTATATCACTTTGAACTATGAGTTTCACATCCCTAGTGAAAGAATGCCACCCTTTAATTCATGAACTTCACTTAATACTTTGATTTGGGTTCATTTTATGGATTGTTGACACATGGAAGTAGTTATGAGGTTTTTTGAGGTAGGGGTTGGACTTATTATTTAGAGGCCATGACATATTATTACATATTATAAATCCAAGCCCATCTCATGTGTTCATTAAGGTTTTTCATTTTCATGTCTAACAAGATTGGGACTAGTAGTGGGAGGCAAGGTGTTTCACATCTTTTGTCAAGGTTCAATCCTTACAAAGTTCTTTCGATATTTTGATTAGATTATATTTTCACATGCTATCACATCACTTTGAATCAACCATGAGGAAATCAGAGGTAGAAATTGAAATTACTGTGTCGAGGTTATACCCTGCATACACACATTATGGAACCAAGTCCACCCAATACCTTGATTGAGTTCCATTCCCGTGACTTGTATAGACTCTACTTAAAAATTCATAAAACTATACATCATATAAGAAAGAGATGATTCTTAAAAAAAAATAGAAACTAAACTTCATGATTGAATAGCTTGCAATTATAAATGATACATAAACAACAATCACAACTTAAAGAGGGTCCACAAAGTATGATATCCAAAATTTAGTAAATGCTAAATAATAAAGTGAATAAAGATGTTATCACATCAATTCAAAGACTTACACTCAAATGGATTAGATTTTAACTTTAAAATAGCGACACCAAAACTTCAACTCAAACATAACATTTAATAAAGACCTATTTTTCCACAAGTGCTCTCAAAAAGTCTAAAACCTTTTATCAATTTTGAATATTACATAAATGATAATCATAAATTAAAGAAAATTCACAAAATATGATATTTAAATTTTAATTGATATTTATAATGAAGTAAACAAAAAGTTATTATATCAATTTAAAATTTTATATTTTTCTTGAGTTATTCACTATTCGAACTTTATGAAAAGAATGCCTAGTTTCACAAAAGGATTGACATAAATGTAAAAATTTATCATATCTTTATTATTTCCAACATTTTTTTGAGTCTTCAAACAATGACAAGTTTCACCCTCATTTTCATAAATTAAAAAAAAAATGATTAACATTTAAAAGTAACTAGATTTTTTTTGCGATAGCAAACCAACAATAGTTTAGGTTCGAGGGTTTTGGTTGTAGGATTGGAGAGAAGATTTTCCAAAGCCACGTGAAATAGAACTAGGAGTTGACTAGTTGAGAGTTTAAATCCATTAGTAGCAAGAGACACTTGTTGGGAAAGCATGCCTCACACGTGCATCAAGCATTAGGTCAAGCTAAGTGTGCATAAATAAATATTATCCTCTCCATGTTTGTTTAGTGAGCTATGCATGTACGAGAGCTTTGGTAGAATTGACAAGTCCTCAAGGTGACACCTTTTCTCCATTGTTTTGGGCTTATAACTAAATCCTTTATTCCATGCCCATATGTAGAAACCCAACCCATGATTGTTCAACCCAATCCTCTGAAGTGGTAACCATGGTTGCCTCTCCTAGGTTTTCACCTATGTGACTGCAAGTGGGAATTTCTTGTGGTATCTAACAAAGCCACATAACATTTGCCTCAACTTCCTTGGAAAGTGCCCATATTCTCGAGGGTACTTTCACCTTGGGTAATTGTTTTGTGAGGGTTATTCTTATCACCAAAAAATTGCTCAGACAATGGATGAAGAAACGACCAACACAGACACAACATACTTTCAACATTTACAGATCCTATTTTAGCAAGACGATCAAAACTATATAAAAGACCCATGAATTTCTATGCATTCCCACCAAAGTCAGTGTGCGCACATTCACGTGAGTAAGCAAAGCATCGAATATGCACTCTGTGCGTCCCACGCGACTGTCTATGAAGAAACCTGCGTGGATGCGAAAATGACGCATTTATGAATTTAGACGGACCTTAACCACTTCCAGACCGAAGTGAGTCAAGACAAGACCCCAAGATCAACCCAAAATCTCACCTTGGGATTACTGAAAGGATGAGATGTATCTCAAAGGGCCTTCCATTCACACTTGGAACAAGTTATGAAATACCTTGCTATGGTTTTATAAAAAGATGGCCATTGTATGCTAAAATGGAAGAAATTCATTGTATTGTTATGCTGCCCAATTACTCTTGGAAAAACCATTTGTTCTCTTGAGAATAGTTTGAGCAAGCATTGCATAGGGAAGGCATTCCACCTATTGTAAAGATTTTCCATAGAGTTCTTCACCATTGTCAATTCAAGATAGGAGAGTAAAATCTCTACTTTGAGGTATTCAAGAGCCCTCCCTAGGAGGAATAGGGGGTTCATAAATCCCACATTTCTCCTCTTGGTGTTCTCAATTTCAAAGACCATTCTCTATTGGGTAACCATTCTTTGTATCAAATTTCATGCATCCTTTGCTTATATTTGCTTAGTTTAGTCCTCTTTGTTTGGCATTCCCTTTCGTTCTGTTTTCTTGTTTTCTTACTTGTGGGTTCACTAACCTACTAACCATTGTTTTGTGTTGCTTTGATGGCCTATCAAGGCAACCAAAGGGGTCTATTTTTGCTCACTCTAGTGACCAAAAAACCTAAACAGATTGGCAACCATACTGGGGATTGGAATCCAAATTCCTCCTCAAGTATGCTATTAGAGTTGTTATTCTCACACTCTTTTGTTTACAGAAACCAAAACCGACCTTGCCCTATCCTCAAACATTTGAATTCAATCTTTTATTGAGAGAACCAATTCAAAATTCTTGTCTCGCCATTTTTCTGTGTGTGCTCGGGTTCATGTCTAATAGACGCGTGCATCACACAATTTTGCGCATTGTATACACTCACGGACTGCGCACAATGTGCTCTATGCATGACTGTCTCAACACATAGCCGCATGGAAGCCTTAATTTTCACTAATTGTAAGGCTTGTTGAGCCCATCCTTCACCAAGTAGCTTAGATTTATTTTATGCACTTAGTAAAAGCCACACAAAGCAGGCTTGGGATTCATTTTTTCATAGATACTTAGTCACACATAGACATCTAGGGGGATTAAAAAGAAGCATAAACATCTTTATTTCCTTGGTTGCCATGTGGATGGCTTAAGTGTAGCATTTGAATTCCAAATATTGAAAGCTTTCCTTTTACAAAACATCACATT
>ML859167.1:21018-38839 GCA_009831015.1 Picea engelmannii | reverse complement strand
CAAGATTGGAAATTGTTTTGTAAGGCTCCATAAAAAAAATCCCACATCTTATCATGATCTATTTGAACCTCCGATAAAATCCATGGAGGTCAGATATCCTTTTCTTGTGGAAAATGAGAGAGTATATTGAGCCCTTGCATTGCTACAATATTCAGAGTAGTAGATTTGTCTTTGAAAATTGTTGAGTTTCTAGCAATCCAGGCACCCCAACAGAGTATGAAAGGTAATGCCTTTACATTTCGGTTTGAGCCATTCAACAACCAATGTTTCCAATCATGTTCAATCAAGGGACCAACCTAATTGCAAGACTGACCCAACGAAGATGAAGCTTCCTACCAAATCTTCTTAACAAAAGGGAAATTTAAGAAGAGGTGTAAGGAGTTCTCGTCGTTGGATTTGCAAAGAGCACACCAACCCGAGCCCTTGATTTGTCGATTCTTCATTTTGTCCCAGGTTAGCACTTTATTTTCAATAAGGCACCACATGAAAATTCATGACTTGAGACAACAACGAACTTTCCACAACCCTTTCCACCACCAACTCGGGTCTCTTAAATGTTGAACAATATTTAACTAAATATAACCCAACTTTGGAGTACAAACGCCAGTGGTGCATGCTTCCAAATCAATTCATCCTCCCTGTCCACTATTCTAATATGAGTTGTTTTTAAAGCCTGGGTATAAGTTGTCCATTATACAACAAGTTCCCCTTCCAAGGCCAAATTAGTCAGGCCATACAACTCTTGACTCCATATAGAGGTACACCCTTGATCGACCACTTGGTTTAGATAGAATATACCTTGTGTCTGTAGTTCTTGGATCAGTTATGAATTGTTATAGTGTGTTATGAAAGTGAATGTTTAATTGAACCCTATATGAATAGGAGCGAGTTTCTTTAATCAAGCATTTCCTTATTTTTTAAATGGAAACATAAAATTGATTCAATTTAACAATCAATATCTGGAATTGGAGTTTGAAAAAGGGACTTTATTAATCATAGTGGATTGACTAAATGTAAAAGTATTAAACTGTATGACTATTAAATGGATAAAGCTCCTTCTAATCATATATTTAATGCATCAAAAGTTGTGAATGTGAAGAAGCTTAGTTGGAGGATGAGCAATAATTTTAGCCTGTTTTTGGTGGATCTCTTCTGTATTTTATCACTAAGTGGCATTACTATAGATATGATGCCTACTTCAAATGATGACATTCTTGGATCTTTGATTATGAAGTTAAGAACTATAAGGGATAAATATTAGTATGTAAAATGGTCTCTTTAATGAGGGATAATGGCACAATTACCTAACAACTTGAATTAGAGCATAGAACTCGTTACCATGTGTATTATAGTTCATCTTTTCGTATAATCAATTTTTTAATGGCATGCCATCTCTTTCCCTCCTTGCTTAGTTTTTGTGCTTATTGCATATTAAGAAGCATCGATCTTTATTATTTATTAAGATCAAGGAGGGTAAGCATTGGTACAAAACAAATCACATCTCTCAATCTTTGAAAAGCCACTTCAATCTTAGGTTCATGTGTATGTGACTTCTTGTCAATGAGTTAATGCAGATGTCAAGCTATGTGAGAGTAATGGTCAATGAACTTTCTACAAAATTTCATGCCACCTTAAAAATCCTTTAGCCTAAAATTGTTGTTTTAGTTTGCTATTCCTTAAGTACATTGGCTTTAAGACCCACTTTGACTCCATGTTCCTTTTTTGGCCAGATTTGCTCCAAGTCGACAAGTGGGATGAATATTCGAACTAACTATGCTCCCGGGAGAGAATAAGACCTCCGATCCTTGGCAATGAGGAGGTTTTCTCCCTAGAAGGGTAGTGGGGTAGGCTATGTTCCCTAGCAGGGTAGTAGGGTAGGCTATGTTCTTAATCAAGGTAGCAGGGTAGGTGTTCCCCAACAGGGTCCAACTGATTCAATATATTCAACAAGATTGCTCATTAAATATGCAACAACTTGCAAGAGGGAATAAGATGCATTTATGTCGACCTGCGCAATCTGTAGCAGCTTCTTCAAATGATCAACCCAAGGTACTTTATTAAAGTCTAGATGAAAACAAATTTTCTCATTTCATCTTTAAGCCTAGGTTGACAAAGCATTTACCTAAAATTTTACACGAGTTGTAAATGTTCTTCCTAGTTCTTACTGTAGATAAGAATACCATATGATTATGTCACTAGAAATAAATATGATACCATTAGTAATCAAAATGAAAGTGGAATGTGCATTGTAAGGCCAAAAGGACTAACCAACCCCTCATAGAATCTATACTTTATATTGCAAGCTATCTTCCCAACTTCCCATGGCTCCAGGTGAACTTGATGATGACCTAAAGTTGAATCAAACTTGGTGAAAATTTTGGTACCTTTGAATTGTTATAAAAGGTCATCAACACTCTGAAGGGGATACCAACGTTGTATTGTTATTATTTTATTGAGTGCCTTCTAAATTATAATCTGTGTAGTCTCCATTCATTGTAATCTTCTTTAGTGTGATAAGAGATGATGAACCACGAGGAGAAGTGCATGGTCCAGTTTTTCCTTGTTTGAGTAATTAATTGATTTGGAGTTTGGTTTCAACACGTAATTCCATGGTTGTAGTGATATAAGGAAGTTGATTTGGCACCACAGAACTTGGGAAAATATCAATGGAAAGTTATTTTTTCTGTAAGGGTAAGAGCCCTTTGAGATTATTAAACACACCAACATAGGGATCTAGAAGTGAACATAAAGAAATTTTGTGTAACTTATAACATTCTTTTAAAAAAAAAAAAAAAAAGATACATCAATTTATGCAAATAAACTTGTTTGACAACCATCCTTTTCAAAAGTAAAGAATTGAGACGAGAAGAGTTAAGTTGTTAGACTTTGTCATCTTTGTGTAGTTTTTGTCTTATAAAATCCACCCTAAACTATTTTCTGATTGTATTGATAAGGATTGCCATGAAGGAGGTTGCAATAAATGATCGACATGACATCACAATCAATAATATCATTATTGTGCTCTATGAAAAAATAAAATAAGTACCTTTGTGTGCCATATGTAGATCACCCTATAATTTTGTTAATTAATCCAAGCTAGTTCAATTAGGGGGTGTTGTTGATAATTGAAGCTCTACACTACATTGCAAAGGGATGAGGTTCTTCTGACCACCAGTATCTGTGATGGGCTTGGATAACTTATTTGATGTTGATATCATAACTTTAATATGTAAAGATGACATCACAATTATTTGTAGAATAATCCTTAGCCTAAGGAACTTGTTGAGGATTAGAAGAACATGGATTTAATACTTGTAATTCATTGGCATCTCTAATTTCTTATTGTTGTTCAAAAAGTAGATTATTGGCTAGTTTGACATGTATTTTGAAACATTTGTCATTTGAGTGATTACATTTATTGTTATTGTTGCAATGCTTCTTTTACAAATTGCCTTGATAATTAGTTGATCTATTTCTCTACCCATTTATTTTTTCCATTTTAGGATCGAGGCCTATCTTCTATGATTGTAGTAATTGATTTGGTTTAGAAGGTCCCTTTTATATTTGGGACTTTTTTTAGATGCACATTGAAAAGTATGTTCAAAAGCATTAAGAAGCTCTAACTCCTTTCTCATATAAGGAAAATGTGTAGAAATTTGATACTTATATTTCTTTTAGGGTATTGAACCTCTAATTTAATGGATAACTATTTGCAGTGGTCAATGTACTATTTCAAGGTTTATCCCATGGATTGTGAAAATTGCAACTAGTGTGCTAATATTTCCTCTTTATAATAAGATGATAAAAATGACCACTTTGTATTGGTTACAATATTGGATAACTACTTGATTTGTCATAACTAATATATGGACATGTGACTTTCATTAAGTGAGTATTAAGATTATGCTTGGACATTTGTTTGTACTTACCAACCATGTTTTTCTAATGATATGTTAGATTTTGCTAAGCATAGAAATATGCTTCAAAGCTCTTAATCCATGCATGTAATTTTTCACCATTAAGTAATCAACAAAGTGAAGTATAATGATATCCATGCTTAGCTTGAAGATCAACTAAGGCAATGGGATGGTTCGCTAGTAATTAATATACAACCATGTAGAATTATTGTCCAAGGAAATTAATATTGATGTCCCATTAATTGTTGGAACATGGCTATTATGTCTTCTATTTAATCAAAACTCATTTTTGTTATGATGTTTTATCTCAATTTTGACACAAAACTTATTTAATTGGTCTCATTTTTTATATGATGTTTTATCTTAATTTTATGATGTTTTATCTTAATTTTGACACAAAACTTGTTTAAATAAAACTCATTTTTGTTATGACGTTTTATCTTAATTTTGACATAAAACTTATTTAATTGGTATATTTTTGTTATGATGTTTTATCTTAATTTTGAAACAAAACTTGTTTAATTGATCTCTAATCTCTTAGGTCAAAAGGTAGACTAGATTTAGAGGGGTAGAATGATGGATCCTTTGAAATATTTAGACTACGTAGAATATTAAGTTCTTCGTAATTTTAAATCACATAATTTGTGAGAGTCTATGGCTTCCTAAAATATGTGATACTTAATTTTAAAATGAAAATAAAATATGTGATGCCTAACTTTTGAATGAAAATATTTTTTTGGAAGTAGATTCATATGTAGAGGTGGACTTTAAGAAGAGTGGGGTGAGGGTTAAAATGAAGTTATGCTATCAATTAATTTACACGTATGAAAATGAGAAAAGGGGAGAGAGAGCGAAAGAGTGGTTGGAAGTATTTTATTATATATCTTCGTTATATGTCAATAAGACAAGAATACTCAATATTAAGAAGATGAGAATGCAATAAATGCAACTGTGGAGTCATTAGAGTTTGTTGGATTAAAGTTAAGACAAGACTACTAAATATTAAGAAGATGAGACTGCAACACATGCAAATGTGGAGTCATTAGAGTTTGTTGGATTAAAGTTAAAATCCTAAAATATATATTTAAAAGTAAAAAAACATAAACGTAAAATTGGAAAATGTAAAAAAAGTTTGAAAGTATAAACTAATTATAAGTTATTAATAGTTTTTTAGCTTGGATAGATGAGAATATCAATAACACTTTTTTATACAAAATGTAATCAAATATGAAAATAAAAAATTAATTAATTGCTAATAAGATAGAATTTTTTAGGGGGCTCTGAGATTTCTTTTGGGGGGTTTCTACAGTTTCTTAGGTCTTTTCCCGCACCTACACATGCTCTAGAAATCTATCCAGCAGATCCCCTTTCTTCCTCCCGAGGTTCCTCCCACCCCCCTCCTCTTATGCTCTCTCATGGTCTCTTGTCCCTTCAAGCCTTTCTCTTTTCTTGGCCTCCGCTTTCGGCCTCGTATTTTGGATTTTCAATGCGATGGAGGACTATGTGGTAGAAGAGCTGGACTACGAGGACAACCCTCTACGTCAACCTTCCTATCACATTCCAGATGCAGCCACTTCGCCTCCCCCTCAGGATTTCCCAAACCCTTCCTTCGGTTCGGATTCTTCCCCTGACTCCCCTTCCAACACCCTCGCCCGTGTCTCTCCCTCTCTCCCTCGTGACCCCTCTCATCCAGTTTCACTTCCTCTCCCCTCCTTCAAGGCCCCATCCTTTGCTCCCCCTCTCTCTGATCACCTTCCTCCTTCCTCCTTCCTCTCTTTCTCCTACTTCCCTTCCTGTCGATAATTCATCATATAACTCTCGCCCCCCTTCCTTCAAAATAGATTCCAAACGCAGCATCAGAAAGAAAAAAAAATGAAGGCACCAATTTAATCGTAGAAAAGGACGTGGCTCTAGAAGTGATTCCCTCTCTTCTTGGTAAAACCCTGGTGGGAAGGTTCAATAGAAAGGTCTTTAAGGAAAATTTCTTGTCGCATTGGATGGATTTGAACTAGTGTATCGATATTGGATACTCCCCTAAAGCCCATACGATGGTTCGCAGCTAGATTAGTTTTCATTTTCGCACTGAGGAGGACGCATCCCTCGTTCTCTCCAAATACTAGTTGTGCGGCCCCTCTGGCCTACTTCTAAGGCTATGGAATGTATATTTTGACCCTTGTCGTGCCCCAGTCTCTATCATGAAGATATGGGCCATCCTTCCAGGGCTACCCATAGTCTTCTAGAACAAAGCCACGCTTGAAGCCATTGGAGGAAAATTGGGTCATTTGTGGCACTCGAATAAGGTTGGAAGACCAAGTATGATAGGTGGTGGGTCTGGATCCTTATGGAATCTGACATCCGTGAAGGTCTTATTGGTGAAGTGGAGCTCATTTATGGAGATTATCGGTGGCGCCAATGCATGGACTACTGGAAAGTACCCTTCAGGTGCTTATCTTATCATGATACAGGTCATCTCCTTCCTTAGTGCCTTTGTCTAGGCTCAAAGAAGAGCCATCCTCGCAAAATATGGGTCAAAAAGGTATCATAGGATATTCCCTTAGTTGAAAATCCAAATGACATGGCCCTGGTTGTAGTATCAAAACTTGTGATCAACGATCTCTCTGGTGAGGTTGAAGACTTATGCCCAGAGGCTCCTTCTTTATGTACATGTTCTCCCCCTCCTCCTCTTGTTGTCCCTCCCCCTTCCATTTCCTCTCCCTCGCCACCCTCCCCCTGGGAATGGGATTTCCCCATCCCCTCTCATGTCCCTTCACCTTTGGTCAACCCCTTATCCTCTCTGTGCTCCCATTTTTTTATTCAAAGCGTCGTTGTCTCCATGAGCCCCTACTCTCTAAAATTAGGGGCTCCTGGTAAATATATTCTAGGTCCTACTTGGACTCCCTCCCCCCCCAAAAAAAGGGTATACCTTATGCTCTTGCCAGAAAGTCTCTAAGGAAGCACCCCATGGTGGTCTAGCTCTTGACCCAATTTAAGTGAATCTTGTATGCAACAAATCACATATATTAAAGGCTCAACAGAAAGCCATACTCAATATTAAGAAGGGAAAGCAAAAAACTATATCTAGGGCCCTTGGAGAAGGGAATTCCCTCAAGAGGCATTCCCCATTAAGGTCCTTTCCTTCATTTCCAGGGGGATTGGGGGCGCCCCCAAGAAAATCTCCCTCAAAAGGCTCATCATGAGCCTCAACCCTGGGGTAATCCTACTCCAAGAAACAAAATACGATGGTATAAAAGCTAGGTCTATATTGGAGAAGTGGCTAAAGAACTGGTGTTTTTTCTAAATAGATGTTGATGGGAAATCCAACGGCTTAGTTACTGGGTGAATCTTTGCATGTAAATCAATCTCCTCTTGCACTTTAAACTCTGCCATTTCTGTCAAGTTGAAGTTGAAAAATCTATTTGACCCTCTAACGATAATTAACATAAACAGACCGTATGTGAACCGAATCCCATTTTGGGAAGACTTGGCCTCCTCTGGGGCATTCAGGGATTCCATGACTCTGGTCGGGGGTGACTTCATTTTCACCTTGAGTTTAAGGGAAGTTTTGGGTTCCAACCCACAAAGGGACCCTCAAGGTAACTTATTTTCAGCCTTCGTGGAAAAATATCATCTAATAGATCTAGAACTAGCAAAATTTGTTCTGACTTGAAGGAACTTCATAATTGGGGATGGCGCGGTCTCAAAATGTCTTGATCGCTTTATTATTTCGAAACATTTTTTCAATTATCCTTTAACCATGAAATCATGGGTGACTACGGGTGGAATCTCAAACCATTCACCGACTGTATTTCAATTAAACATAGGAAAATGTACTCCTCCCTCTCCCTTTAAATTTAACCCACATCGGTTAAAGGAAGAGGACTATAAGAGGTTTATTGAGTCGATCTAGGTGCCTTTTAGTTCGGTTTCATCTGAATCTACAATGAAACAATTTACAGCTAATTTGGTAAACATCAAGTCAAAAATGAAGAAATGGGATAAAGTATTTAAGGAGAAATCAATAAGATTATTGAAACACATCGAAGAAAGAATTGAAAGGCTCTACATTGAAAATGATAATGGTCAATGGACAGAAGAAAATCTCTCTCTTCTATGTGGATGTGAAACTACGTGTCATTCATTACTAGACCAAGAGGTAAAAAGATAGTGGCTTAAAAGTTAATCCATTTGGATTAAGGAGGGTGAAAACAACACAAAGTTTTTCCATATTTACGCTAAATTCAGAAAGAATGTGAACTCAATTTGGGAGATCCAATTGTCAGATGGTTCTATGGTCCATTCTTTTCAGGATAAAGTTGATGAAGCGGGAGGCAATTCAGTTCCCTCTTCAAGGAACATATAGTAGATCTCATAAGTCACATATAAGTTCCTTCGGGTCTTTACCGAAGACATGAATCGTGCTTTGTCAAAAGGGGTTACAAAAGATGAAATTTTGGCCACCATGTCTTCCATATAAAGGGGTAAGTGTCGGGGACATGATGGCCTATCAACAAAATTCTATGTTGGGTTCTATGATTTAATAAAGTCTGATCTACTTAGAGTTGTTCGAGAGTCTTAGCGGTCAGGAAAGATTTTGGGCTATTTTAATTATACCTCTATAGCTCTGATACCGAAAAAACAAGATAGTAAATCTTTTGGAGACTATCACCCTATTTCCTATTGTAATGTTATATATAAATTAATTGCAAATATTCTTGCTCATAGACTGAAGCCCATTCTCAGCGACATAATCTTCGAAGAGAAATTCAATTTTCTTTAAATGTAACAACCTGAAAGGCTTTAAAAACTACAGTAAATCTATATTTTTGTTCAATCATGATAGGGACCTTCTTTCTTCCAGGTTGCAAAATTTAACAACAAAATTTAAACATCACATAGTATATCTATAAATGTTATAACTTAAATTACTTGAATTTAGTGTAAAAAAAAATTAAAAATTGTATAATTATCTCTTGAAGAATAAGGTTGTTCTGCTGAAACTGCTTGCATGAAAGTGCCTGAAAGTTCATGCCTAAAACTATTTCCTCCCAGCCAACTAGGAATATATCCTCTCCGACTCCCTAGCTCCAGGAAATTAGATTCACTGGCCCCCGAGCCCAAAATCTCAGCAACCCGTCCACTAGCCCAAATCTCTCCCCAATTTATCTCCAATTCTCCTTCTCAAATCCTCCCTTTGCTCTCTCGATCCCCCCCTTAAATGCACCCCAACCTCCTTCCATATCCCCCTCTCTCGAATCCTCCCCCCATTCAATTCCCATCTTCCTTATCCCTTCATTAATTCCTACACCTACCTTTAAATAATAAAAATATTCAAATCTAATTATTCAATAATTAATCTAATTTACCCTAAAAAAATTATGATCATTAATTAATGAAATTGGGTTGTTACATCAAAAGAGGCAGATCCATGATGTTGTCGCCATCGCTCGGGAAGTAATGCGCACATTTCACACTTGCAAGCCATCCACATCCATCCTAAAGATTGATCTCTCTAAATCCTATTATAGGGTTAGCTAGCCCTTCATATGACTTGTTCTTATTCGTATGGGCATGGATTTATTTGTAGTCAATTAGATCCTGAGGTGCATGCAAAATGCAACATTTGCAGTTCTTTTAAATTGTTCTCCCTC
Organism: Picea engelmannii; assembly: GCA_009831015.1. NCBI lineage: Eukaryota > Viridiplantae > Streptophyta > Pinopsida > Pinales > Pinaceae > Picea > Picea engelmannii. Next base: position 29,274 of record ML859167.1, on the reverse strand, counting down.
CAAATTCTTTCAAGCCTCCAGGGGGATTTACCAAGGATGCTCCCTCACTCCATTTTTGTTTCTCATTGTTGCATATGCCTTGAGAAAACTCATTGCATATACGAGGATTAAAGGGCTCATATGAGGTGTCAAGGTGGCAGATCATGTATATATAACTCATTTTCTTTTCGTCGACAACATTCTTTGCATGATGAATGGGCTCCCCAACGAAGCTACAACTTTATGTCAAGTCATCAATATTTATTGCCTATCCATAGCATTGTCGATCAATGAATAAAAGTCATGTCTCCTCCTCAATGAAATTCATGTTCAAGAAAGGGATCAATTATGCAACATGTTGCCTTATCTGTCCAAAGATCTCCTTTCGGGCCTCAAATACCTTGGCTTTTGTTTAAAGTCAAACAACTACAGATGCATTGATTGGCCTTGAATGTGTAAAAAAATGGAAAATAAAATCTCCCTTTGGGTAAATAGACTTTTATCTTGGAGAAGTTGGCTCACATTAGTAAGATATGTCCTTGAAGGAATACCAGTTTACTAGTGTTCAATAGCCACCATCCCTAAAGGTGTATTGGAGAAAATCCAGAAATTAAGTCTCAGATTTCTTTGGGTTGGATCGAGATCTAGTGGGGGAATCCCTCTGGTTAAACAATCTCTCCTAATGCTTCCAAAAAATCTGGGAGGATGGGGCCTTAAGAACCTAACGTTGTTCTCTCAATCTATTGTTGCTTGTAGCTTATGGAAACTAGTTCACACCAACGAGTTGTGGGGGAGATTCTTGAAATATAAATATCTGCAAGGATTGTCCTTCGAGGATTGGTTTAGGCTCCCTTAGAAATCGATAGAGGGATCTATTATTTGGAAATCCCCAGTCAAAGCCTTTCCATTGATTGGTCAATGGACAACTTGGAGGATTGGAAATGGTAGAAAGTTCGAATTGGGGAGGACCCTTGGTTGGGCTCAGATAACAAATTCTTTTTGTCTCCAAATCTAGTGGAGAAGATTCACGAGAAAAGAATTTTCTCTATTGTTGATGCCAAAGCCCAGTCTCCCGAAGCCTGAGGCCAAACTAGATGGAAATCCTCAGAGGAGTTGGGACTTGGAGAATAGGAAGCTATTGATTGGTTGAACTATGTCGACTTGTTGGTTCTAAACTACATTAGACTTAATGAAGATGATGAGGACTCTTTAGTTTGGACCAAGAATCCAGTCTCTAGGGAATTCATGACCAAGCTTGGATATCAAGTTATTTCAGAATGCCACTTTTCAAAAGCAAAGCAGTGATGGTGGATCCCCATATGGAAGTTCAAGGCTTTGCTTAAGAGTAGGAGTAGCCTATGGCTGACTATAACTAATAAACTCTTAACATGGGACATTTTCTTATAGTGCTAGTGGCGTGGCCCAAGTATTTGTTTACTTTGCAAAGACGGTCCAGAGTCAGTGCCTCACTTGTTCATTTCTTGTCAATATGCTAAACATGTCCTAAATATGGATTAGATTTATATTGTTTCCTAGAATTCTTGGGATAGCTCAACTCTTGTCGACTACCTCAAGAATTGACTTTCCAACAAGGAGGTCCGCCCCTTTGAAGGCTTGCCTTGTATTTTTGTCAATACCATTTGGTGGATTTGAAATGTTAAGATCTTCAAAGATGAAGTAATACTTATTGAAGTCACTACATGTTTGGTCACCAAGATAGCCAAGGAGTTTAAGACTGATTTTAAAGTTTAGAAACATCAAAATCCTACCATACCCGACCTCATTTCAGAGATCCCTTGGGGATTTTTCGATGGCGCCTTCAAGGGCATCCCCCTCGATGTGGCGGTGAAGTAGTTCTTCACTTCACGTTAACCGACTTCATTCATATCATATATTCTCCTGGTAAAGGTTCGAATACCAGAGTTGAGTTCATTGCACTCTAGACAATGCTTGAATTCACAAGAAAAAAAAAGGTATTAAGAAATTGTAGATGCTCGATGATTCAAAACTGGTGGTGGATTGGGTAAATGGTAAAGTCTTGGTTCCAAATATCTGTCTTAAATTTCTTCTACAAGGTATCCGTCAAGCACTAGGTGCATTGGAGTGGCACTCTCGCCACCACATTCTTCAGGAGTTAAACAAAAAAGTAGGTGTTCTTTCAAAGGAGGCATGGAACTCCCTATTGGCGCATGCGAAATATATGAATTTATGATGGCGAGGAGTCGGTCTCTATGGAATTCAAAGTGTAGCAATTTGTTTTCGATACTAGTTTAGCACACAGGCATTTATGCACAGTTTCTTGCAATTTCTAAATTCGATGAAGTTCGTATGTTGCTTACAGGCAAGCAAAATCAGCCTAGAATGTACAGATTAAAGAATTTTATTGTAGAACCATTCTAATGCTAACTTCCTTATGATCATGTTTGTTATTGCAAGATTTGTACTTGTACAAATCCCCACCACAAGTCCCCAAATATTGTGTAACAATGGAAGATCCTACCATTCTCACCTTAGTAAGAACTTCCCTCGTTTTAGTGATGGAAGAGGTCCACCACAAGGGAGGCTTCCCTGGTGACCTCAAGGAGTCAAAGTAGCGAGTATAGTAGCCAAGCATACCACCCCTCTCTTGATCACCGAAAGATTGGTTTAGGTCAAGGTAGTGGAAGAGGTATGAAGTTGTTTGAGTACCTGTCGATAACAAGAACACTTTATAGCATATGTATGATTATTTCCAAGTTCAAACAAGAAATAAATACCTCTTAAGACACTAGACAATGATAATTGTTAATGGTTGTTGAAAATTTCCAACAATATACCAGTCTTATAACAACAATATAAATTTGTAACAATAACAATAAAAAGAGCTCATAATTTCAACAATTAACCATGCATCACATAGAACATTATCCAATTGTTTAAAATAAATTATGAGTAGTTTAGACCACCTATACAAGAGTGTATGCAACAAACAAAGTGTTATTATGTGGTTGTAGCAAACTTTATCAACAACAACAATTTATTGGGCAAGTTTGCAAGTATTAGTGTTAGTAATGTTAGTAGAGAGCTTAAGTGAGTTGAAAGAGTGTGTTTATTGATCAATTTCACTGCGAGGGAGCTTTAAAACCATTGCCTTCGAAGGTTATGGAGTCTAATAACAACAAATGCAAGTAAGCTTGAAGGTTGAGCTAGTAGAAACTAAGAGGTAGGGTTCGAACTCTAAGGTGCTAGCATATTAAGGCCTTAGGGTTTGAACCTTGAAGAGAAGGATTGCTAGAGTGCAAGCACGTTTGAGCTCTAACAATCTTTTCCCCCTTATTAATGCTTGAACTAGATCAAAGATCAAAGGTATAGGGATAAAATCCTAAAGTGCTAGCACTTTAGGGATTTAGGAATCTAACCCTGGCAAGGATTCCTTCACAAATTTTGGACAAAAGTAACCTTGTGAGAGGAGGAAGCACTTATGCTTCTCTCTTAGGGTTTCACCAAGCAAGACGTCTAGCATGAAAAATTAAATTTACCATAACACATTAATAGCATAAGAATGAAATTGTAGAAAAATCGCTTACTTCACCAAGAAACCATGAGATAAAACCGAAATTGTGAAAATTCCCTCCAAAATCAGTAAAGAGCATCCACAATTGACCTCCCAAACATAGTGTGTGAGTGTAGAAGAGCTAGATAGCCCAATAGGGCGAAAATTTCAGAAGCAATCTCTCACAAAGGTAAGAAGTGATTATGATAAAAATGAAGCGAGGGTTTTCCTTTTTATATGTGGAAACCCTAAACAATTTGTCCACATAATTTGTTAACGACAAAATAAAAATAGGGTTGACCCCTTAATTTGCCTCTAATAATATGCTAGAATGCAAAATACATCAAACAAAACCCTAAAAGGGTGACATCATGCCCTAGAAGGGTGACATCATGCTCAAATGTATGACATCAAGGCTCAAGGAGTGAGACGTTAGGCCTCCAAAGGCCATGTGGCATTCTCCAATGTGCAAATGGTATGAAGAAAGGTGTCCTCTCACTCCAATCCAAATCAAATAATCTTCGGAACCACACCATCTATCAAACCCTATCCCCAAAAGATGACGTCAATATTAGAGGGTGACGTCATAGGCCTTCAAAACCCACGTCCAAGTGCAAGAGGAATGCAATCTCATCCCCAAGTGACGCTAAGGTGCCTCCAAAGGCAACGTCCTCCATCCTCTTTACACAAGAGCTCTGGGGTGCTATGTCAAGCATGTGGGCTTCTAGCCCACATGAGCGGCATAATGACCAATACTGCTCAAACCAAGCCCATCTATCCATCGTTCAAGGTCCTGAGAATGTGAGAGCCATTGTTTGAGGATGGTGAGTCACTAGATAACCCATCACTCTCCACCACATGTGCCAAAGTCTTGCAATAAAGGCATAATGTCCTGGGTGGAAACCCAGAACGTCCCTCAAGAACCATGTCAGGGCCATTCAAAACAAAGAAAAATAAAAGAGAAGGTAAACCAAAGTTCATAAGAAATATCAGTTCTTAAAACATGTAAAGTATGTTGCAACTTAAGGCATAGGCCATGTAAACTGATTCACCCCAGTATCCCCTTCAAGCATCACACTGGCCAGGACCCCATGTGAGTTACCAAGTTTAAGTATGGGAGGGTCTTCATACAACCCTATTAGGTGTGCCACCTATGTTGGCATTATTGATTGTTTGTTGTCATTGATAGCAACATGAGTCAAACATGTATAGTAAATAGAGAAAAAAGAAGGTCATCTTGGGGCAGAAGCAATTCGTGATCACTGTTGATCATGATAGGATCAACAATGATCTTGTGTTCCTAAAGCTCAATATAGATAGCATGCAAAAGATCCACGTACAGAATGAGTAACAAAGCACAAGGAATTAAGAACTCAGGAGGGTTAGCGACCGAAGATCAACACATAAAAGCATAAAAGAACGCATAAACAATTATTAAAAGCTCAAGAGAAATAATGATGAAGAGATAAAATAGAAGAGCACTGAAACCCTTCAAGAATCGTAAGGAAACTCTATTACAATCGGAAAATATTTCGACCGTCGATCAAAATCCCATAGAAATCCTGACAATAGAAATCCCAACAACCGTCAGATCGAGGTGACGCCAGAGGTTGGGAAGGATTAAATATCAACCATCAGATCTAGAGCAGTAGAATTATGGACAATTGGATCAATCCAAAATCATAGATCAAGAGGGATTAAATAAGAGCTTTCATATTTTGTGGAGGAGATTCAAGTGAGCTCTCAATTGTTGGATCAAGCAAGTCAACTCCGGTGATGACCACTCTGATGAAAAGGAGTTTGAATCTTGTAAGAATACCCAAAGGTTGAAGCCCTAAAGTCACAAACTGTTGTCGACCGTCGTATCAAAGGAAGAGCTAGGAAATCTCGTTGGTCATTGATCGACATAAAGTGGAAGGATAGGGAGGTCACGTTTTGATCTAGACCATTGGACAGTTTAGCTACATAGCAAACATCTAAACCGCTCGTGCAATGGTAAAGTGTTAACAAGCCACCTAGTTGGGTTCACACCTATCGTTTATCAATGCAAAATTAAATCACAACAATCATATCAGTTAGAGCCATTGATTGAAAGTGACTAAACAAGAATAATCAGATATCGTGGAGAACTTCGGGTGAGTTCTCAGTCGTTGGATCAAGCAAGAGATAGAAATCTTCAAGACTTCAAAGCTTTGTCACTTCGATGATTATGATAACTAAGTTTAAAAGTGTCAAAATCACGAAGTAACACCAGTCGTTGGATCAGGTGGTCAACTCACACATTGACCTACTTCGGCAATTAGAAGTTCAAAAAAACCAAGAATACACGAAGGTCGAAGTCCCAAAGTCACGAAATCCAAACAACCATCGTGCGAGGGAAGGAATAGTCAACCCGACATTGACCACTCTGGGATTACGAGGAGTCCCAAACAACTAAAACCCCCAAATCCACAAAGTACTGAAGCCACGATGTGCAAAGTCATGATCCAGGAGGGAGACATGTGGCAGAAGACAAAGATGACATGTGGCCCAATCAGTTGGTGACAAGTGTCAAGGTCGTCGGTATACAGAAGTCACTAATCAAGGTGACACGTGGCAGCCACTCAGCTAGTGCCACGTCAATACTGACGTCATCACGCCACGTCACTCCAGGATTACTAACTTCGGGGATATCTAAGCTTATTTTATCAACTAATCGTCGAAGGCCCGAATCGCGAAGTAACGTTAATTGTTGATCTACTTCAGGAGCATTCTCGGTCGTTGATCAAGCATAGTGGAAGGTATTGAGCTCCATTTTTGCCATGTTTTCCGCCATATAAATACATTCATCATTATACTTGTTTCTCACATTTTTCCAATAATATATGTGCAAATGCACCATAAACCTCCAATATCCATTGTCATTCGCAATGTGGTTAATACATAGTTTTTTCCATATTTTTAGTGATTAAAATACGATTATATCATGTTTTACTAATGATGGTACATAGTTTTTTCCATATTTTTAGTGATTAAAATACGATTATATCATGTTTTACTAATGACGGTTGATACAGTGTGATTTGAATGATTAACATTCCTGTACCATTATTGTGTTTCAGCATTCTGCACTAGTATAACTATTCTTGTACCTAATGTTGTAGCTTGTAATATTGGCACACTTCTAGAAGGAAATCAAGAACATGGGTTTTGTCCAAAATGACGTTGTCATGGTGACACGTGAGTTAGAATTCACCCATCTCTCACGTGTGAACCTCCAGCTTAGGGGGAATGATTCTGCAAAAATTAAAAAAAAAATCTCAAACTGCCAACTTATGCCTCGATTTTCATGCAGATGGTATCAGATCTGAAACTTCTACGATATGGGTTTTGTCTAGAAGGTGGAAAATTGAGTACAACACGGGTAGTTTTGCAAAATTCGAAATGGATTAAGAGTTATGTTTGGAGTTTTAACACGAATCTGCCCAGATTGGTGAAAACCCAAAATTTGGGATTTTTTTCCAAAAATTGTGAAATTGGAAATCTAAGTTTGGGATTTGATTTTTATCTCTTCTCAGTGGAACTTATGTATAAATATAATCTCACAGAGCATGGGAAGAAAAGAAAATTATGATTTTTATTGTCATTGTTTAAGCTGGTTATTATAATAGTGTTGAGCATCCATTTGTAAGCAGAGGATGGAGTTTATTTAATGAAGACTTGATTGTTGAAGATTTTAGCAAGCTCTCGGTTCTGATCTCAATTGGGTAGCATTACTTAGACTAAGAAGGGCCCCTCAATTTGGTAACGATTTGCCCTTCTCTTCATTAGTTTAATTCATGTTTTTGTTTAGTGATTAAAGAGATTTATTTTTAAATTCGCAACTCTTTCTTGTAGATTGGTTTTTAATTCATTTTGTTGAACTCAGAAATTTCCCTTGAGATTGATGCACCCAGACTATCTCATTCTTTTCTACAATCTCTCTTCATGATTCTGCATCATTCTTTACTTTGCACACTACACTATTTTCATATTTGCAAATAGTCTCATTCCAACACTTCATGCATTCTAGGACTTCACACAGATTGCCTTATTTTCCTATGCTGCGTGCTCATTTTCACCTGCACACAAACATAAAAGAAAATAAAACCTTTTCATTCTACGTATCAAAGAAGTAAACTTTAATTCTCACAGTCTTACATTGACACTCCGATCATATTCTTTATTTCTGTCACATCCTCATGGCTTTGATCCAATAGATCTCTTTACATGCACTGTTGTGTATAAGCTTAATAGAACAGACAGGTTTGGGCAAAGTTTTAGAGACTCTGCGTGTGTATTTGAATGAAGATGCATGTGTATATATCTCTTAATGCATGGTTTTCTTATTCCATATGTGTGTATATATATTCCTGTGTGTGGTTGTTCCTATGAGTGATTTATTTCAACTTATATGTATTTCTTTGTGCATGAATTATTCCAGTCAGGTGGATGTTCCATTCCATTATTTGTTTTTACTTACTTTGTTATAAGTAATACAATGTACATATGTTTGACCTAGTTAAGTGTACATAGATATGTACATATATTATGATATGTGTGGAGTTAACAACAAGTGCATTGGATTCTGATAAGAGGACAAAGTTTAAAATAAATTGCCTTTACATCTTCTCTTCATCTTTCTCTCGCTTCACATTTTTTTCTTATTTCAATTTCATCACTTTCCCCTCTTGATTTCTTGGGTGTATCTTTTCTTGAGGACAACT
>ML859166.1:0-10679 GCA_009831015.1 Picea engelmannii | reverse complement strand
AAAGACATTACAAAAACCTGCAATACAAGATTGGAGAAAAAGACAAGACGTCCTATTGGGCCAGTATCCACAAGAAAAGGAAAGTTTCCAGGAGGATTTCATCCAAGCCATGTAAGTGAGGTGATGTGGCTAGGGGATGTCCAAACATGTGGGTGCAGTGAGAGCCAAGGATGCATAATGTTATCTGAAGGTGCCTTTGTAGAAGATGAGCTGTACCTGTCATGGATGCATTTTTTCCATGCCCGTTCTTGCCTTTATTCTTTTATTTTCTTTTTCTTCTTCTTTTTATTTTTATTCAAGAGCTAACCAGAGGACACTGCCTTGGCATGGTGACCAGAGCTGACAGTGTTACCCACAAGTACTTTCATAGAGATGAGAAGGCTGGCTCGTGATGAGACCCCCTTTCCCTTGGCCATGCAACCAAAGGTCACTGCCCTGGCGTGGTAACCAAATGGTGGCAATGTCATACTGTTAGGTACCCATGAACCTAATAGGCTGGCTCGTGATGAGACCCCCTATCCTTTGACTAGGTCTTGTTTGTTATTTTCCAGGTCCCTCTTGTTTCTTGCTGAGAGGCCTTTTATTGGATCGTTGGAAACCGAGTTGAAGCTCCTGGTAGATACTTTGTCAGAATTAGTTGATGCTACGCTGTACAGACAGATCATTGGATCGTTGATGTATCTGACAAACACCAGGCCAGATATATGTTTTGCTGTGAACAACTTGAGTCAATTTTTGGTAGAGCCCAGACGTGTTCACCTGGTTGCTACAAAACATGTGATGAGGTACCTTAAGGGTACATTAAATTTTGGTCTCAGTTATAATGGAGATCATGACTTCAGACCGAGTGGTTATACCGATTCAGATTGGGCTGGAAGTGTCTCTGACAGAAAGAGCACTTCATGATGTTGTTTTAGTCTGGGGTCAACCATGATCTCATGGCAGAGTAGGAAGCAATCAAGTATTGCTCTCAGCACGACAAAAGCATAATACATTGCCGCATGTTTTGCTAGTTGTGAAGCCATATGGCTTTGGAAGTTGTTGACAGGTCTATTCGATCTGGAGATGGAAGCAACTGTGATTCTATGTGATAACTAGAGTTGCATAAAGATGACAGAGAACCTTGTGTTCCATGACAAGTCAAAACACATAGAAATCCTATATCATTACATTCGTGATATGGTGTAGAGAGGAGCCATAAAGCTCCAGTATGTTAGCACGGATGAATAGGTTGCAGATGTGTTGACCAAGCCTTTGTCTCGTGTAAAGTTTGAGCACTTTCGAGATAAGCTTGTTTTAGTCCCAAAAGACCTCCCTCGGAAGGGGGATTAGTGTTGATGCCAGCCTTGTGTTGAAGATTTCCAGCTTCATGCTAATGTTGTTGTGATGCCAGCCTTGTGTTGAAGATTTCCAGCTTCGTGCTGATGTTGTTGTGATGTGAGCCTTGTGCTGAAGATTTCCAGCTTCGTGCTAATGTTGTTGTGATGTGAGCCTTGTGCTGAAGATTTCCAGCTTCGTGCTAATGTTGTTGTGATGCCAGCCTTGTGTTGAAGATTTCTAGCTTTGTGCTGATGTTGTTGTGATGCCAACCTTGTGCTGAAGATTTCCAACTTCGTGCTGAAGATTTCTAGCCTAGTGTTGATGCTCCAGCCTTCGTGCTGTGATGCTGCTGTTGTTGATGTTGTATCATCCTTGTGCTTTTATTGATGATGATGATGTATTAGTGTTATACTAATCCATGTTGATGTAAATGATGATGATGCCATTTTAGCTCCTTGCTGTGGATGATGAGAAAAACTTTCGATGATTTATAGATATGTCAGTCAGTGTTCCAGATGTTGTTGATGTTGCTGCCCTCTCTCTCTCCTGATGATTTTGTTAAATACCCTTCTTGTTAAGGGGGATTGTTGAAATATTGTAACTGCAAAGAGTATTCTATTTATTATTGAGTTATTATTCATTAGATCAATCTCCTTTTGTGGATTGATCATGTCGGGCATTGCAATTGACCAAATCCCCTTTTATGGATTGGTCAAACCCTAAATATAATATGCAAATTGAGAAGTCGGCCCCCAGGCTAATTAAAGTGGTTTTAACCACTAAGAAGACAAGTCAGCCCTGCCCAATGGAGAGACACCTTTCCAACACCTGCCAGTTTGTATAAATAAAGGAAGCCAACGCCTCATTATCTCACTCACTCATTCGCTCATCCAGTGTGCAAGTTTGATAGCTGCAGTTGGGAGAAGAAGGAAGAGAGAGGTGCATTGCTCAGTGTTGGATATTCTCTAGTGTTTGGTTTATTGTCTTGGCATTGTATTGGCTATCTATGTTAAAGAAGTTTTTGTTGGGTTTTCTCCCCCATGAGGGTTTCCTAGGATAAATGTCGTGTATCTTGTGATTGTGTTTCTCTCAGTGATCCTATCTATGCTATGGTTATCTAGTAAATTGAAAAGAAACCTAATAATAGCTTAAACCTTAAGAATTTCAAGGTTGTAGAGCACCCTCTTGTGTGCATCTAGGGTTTATGGTTTGGGGGATCTTCTCTTGAGAATATACCAAAGGATTGTTGGGTTTTTCCCTTGTTTGAGAAGGGTTTTCCCAGGATACTTCTTGTGTTCTTGTGCATGGTTATTCTTCTTGTGATCTTGGTTATTGCAGCACTAGTGTATGGTGTTGCTGCATTGTTTATGGTTCAAGTACATGCTAAATAAATAAACTACATGCTTGAGCCTAACACATAGAGAAAATTCAACATGGTATCAGAGCAGAGTTCTTGAAGAGCCATTGCACAAGTTTCAATCCAACTGTCACCTCCCAGTTGCAGAAGTACGACCCTCTAGTGTTTCCAAAAAAAAAAGTACGACCCTCCCTTTTTTGCTTGTTTCAACACCTTCCACTAAAACGTTGGGGCTAATTTTGGCATAGGAGTGTACGACCTCCTTCAACGCATCTCCAGAGATTTAGATTGCATTTTCGAAAATTTTGAATTTTTGGCCCTAGGGTTTCTAGGGTTCTACAATTTTTTGCAGCCCATTGAAGGATTTTTCAAGCTTACCATTGTTCTTCTGACTTACAAGGATTATTGTTGGCAGTCATAAGTCCAATGAAACCTAAGGTTGCTAGCCTAGCCTAGTCGTTAGGTTTCCTAGCCTAGTTGTTAAGGGTTTGTGGAAGAATCCGCAAACCACGAGGAACAAAACTTTGGTGGAAGATAGGCTTGATGGTTCAAGCAACTTCAGTTCCTAGAAGTCAAGACTACAGATCACCCTGGAAGAGGATGACCTATTGAGTTTGATACAAAAGACTCTACCAGAAACAACTACCGATGAAGAGAAGGAAGATTGGAAGGAAGATGACGTCAAAGACAAAAAGACTTCATCAACTTCAGGTCATGAATACATAAAAGACAACTCAAAGATTCCGTGTTTCAGATGTGACAAGTATGGACACATTGCGAGAGATTGTCCTACCAGAAAGAAAGGAAGACAACTTGCCTCCACTGCTGATGTTGATCCAGAGCCACATAAGAGAGACGAAGACATAAAAGATGAAGCTTTCTTCTTCATATCAACACTCTCAGGTACGGTTTCTACTGATAGTGATATTTGGCTAATTGACAGTGGTGCTTCCAGACACATGATTGGATATAGAGATCACCTGACAAACCTTGTTGAGAAAGAGTCTAGTCTACATGTTGTACTTGGAGACAATGCCAGATATAATGTGAAAGGAGTTGGAACTTCTACATTCCAACTAGATTCTGACATACCCCTTCAGTTGAGTGAGGTACTATATGTACATGGGATGAAAAGAAATCTTGTCTTTGTTTTTGCCTTAGAGGATAAAGGCTACAAGGTTACCTTCTCTGAAGGGAAAGTTCTTGCATGGCATAAAAACTCACATATGAATTTTGCTCGAGTGATTGGTGTTCGAGAAAACAACTTATACAGGTTGATTATTCGACAAGTCCAGGCCCTGTTACATGATACTATCAGTTTGAGTGAGCTATGGCATAGGAGACTTGCTCATATACATTATAGAGCCCTTTCCGCTCTAGGGAAGATGGTAACAGGCCTTCTAGAGATACATGTTCAACATGATGGTGTTTGCAGAGGTTGTGCTCTTGGCAAGAATGTCAAGGGGTCCTTCTTGAGCAGTGACAACAGATCCAAGGGGATCTTGGACTTGATACATTCAGATGTGTGTAGACCCATGACTGTTGCTTCCTTGAATGGAAGGAATATCCTACATTTGAACACAAGAAAGGAGTATCCTACATTTGAAGAACTCTGGACTTGCTGTGCACAAGAAGAATCAAGGATCAGTGCAAAGGAGAAACCCCAAAAGAAGTACGATGATCAAGCCTTCACAACAAGGTTCAAGGATTTCAGGAACAAAAAGAAGTTTGGCTCCAGGAAGAAACCAAATCAAGAAAAATATATGTCAAGAATACAATGCTTCAATTGTCGAAAGTATGGTCACTACAAGAATCATTGTCTTGAGCTAAAGAAAAGGAAGGAAACACATGAAGCATCAATTTCCGAAGAAAGGGAACCCTCAAAGAAATCCAAGTAGGACAAAACAAACTTCTTCTTCTAAAATAAGGTAACAATACTCTTCATAGTTCTTGTATATTCCATATCTTCTATACATATCTTGCATATCCATTTCTTAGAAGATAACATGTTCAAAGAGAAACTATACCTATGGAAGAACAATAAGATAAGGATTGCTATCACAATGACTACAAGTCAGGCAATCCACATGAAAGGATGAAGTACATCGACAACCCCTGGTAACAATTCATGCGGAAGCTATTACATAAGTAACAACTGCAAGATAAGCCGAAATCATAATCAATTTTGAAGAAACCTAGAAGAAGTAAAGGCAGAAAGAAGTCAACAATCAAGAGGAAATTGGAAAAAGGTCTGTGATACTTTGTAGAAGGCAATAAGGATGCAGACGAAAGCGTGGACTCTATTAGATGGAGGGAGCCAATTATATATTCCAAAAGAAGAGCATGCATTCATACATGAAGCAAGGATTAGGAGGGAGCTAATCCTATGACCCATTGAAGATGATGAAGTATATATCCATTGTAGCAGCCATGAAAAGCAGTACGTGTTCAGTTTGACTTTAGAAGAAGCCTTTTTCGAAAAGAAGCATTAAAGTATCCCTGGTTGTCCATCCACATCCATGATCCTATGATGAAAGGAAGAAGTTGGAATCTTCAGAGCACAGAATCTATAGAAAACTTCATGGACCCAAGAGAAACATGAGGAAGAACATGAAGATTCCAAGAAAGAAAGAAAAGCCAGAACAACCAGTCATTGTATCGAGAATCACAAGATTACCAGCTTGATATGAACTCACTAAAAGCAATCAAGCAGAGGAACTGAAAGTTGTGATGAAGAATAGTGTATGGAAGACTTATGAATGAAAGCATTGCGAGAGCCAGAACTAGAGGTTCTCCCAGATGGAGGGAGAAGACTATGATGATTGCTTGTAAACCAGACATGAGCTAGTATATCGTCCACAATATCCATGGGTTGGAGTTTACATCAGATGAATGCAAAGACTATTCTCTAGAATAATTGAACAAAGAGTGTATGAAGAGCAACCTCAAGGCTTTAAAGTATACCAGAAAGAAACCCTTGTATGCAGATGAAGACAACTTGGTAAAGAACCTCCAATGCACAACAGAAGCGTGGTGAAAAACTTTCTATAACAGAGATATTGTATCAGAATGGTTACTCTGAAGCTCAGGATGATGGATTGCTAATCCATGACAAACTCTCATGATGGCAGAAGAAGTACCACTTGAATATGTTCCAGTCTAACCCTTGCCGCGATGTTATGAGCTAGCAGGAAACAAAAGATGAATCCAACAATGATATACTATATTGATTAGAGCTATATGAAGCCTTCAGAGAATACCAGTGTTCTAGAAAGACTGAAGTACATTGAGATCAAGCATTACACTCTCCGTGATGAAGTCTAGAAAAGAGAAAGTGGTTCTCCAATATATATCTCCACAGATGAGCAGATGAGCAGACATTTTGGTAAAGCCTCTGTCCAAGATGAAAGAGTTTGTGTACTCAAGCTGGAGCTCGTGGAGATGACTTCCTTATTGAAAAAGGAAGAGATGACTTCCAGGTTGGGAGGGAGCACTGATGTGTTATTGATTTATGGACATTCTTTTTTCATGTTCGAAAAATGGTCCAGGATGAGCAGTTCCTTTCCAGTTCGGAAAGTGGTTTGAGATTTCTGACGGACAGACATTTTCCAGTTCGGAAAATGGTCCAGATCGAATGGGCATTTTTGTAATGAAAATGGTTAGATGGATTGTTGATGTACCATAGACAACGATTCCCCTTGTGGTTAACATAGGGAATAGTCTAGGACAATCTCTCTTCTTAACAGTCACTCTCAGTAGTGGTCAAGAAGATTGGTCTGCCTCGTCGAACAATCATTCTTTCGAAGCTCACAGTTGTGAGAAGTTTCAAAGAATGGTCCGTTTTGGAGGTTGGTGCAGGACAATCATTCCCTAGGGCAGATTCATTCTCTCCAGGTTGCACATTGTATAGTGTCGGAGGAATGGTCCAGATAGGTGAATGGTCCAGGTTCAACAATCAGGGACAGACATTCCCTAGGGCAGACTCATTCTCTCTAGGTTGCACTTTGTTTAGTGCCGGAGAAATGGCCCAGATAGGTGAATGGTCCAGGCTCAGAAATTAGGACAGTTATTCTTCCTTGCTTGAGAAGAATAGTTCAGATAGCTCATCGTTGATGTTTCACTCTCCAAGGACAAATGCTCTTCCAGATCTCACAGATGTGAGTGGAAGAATGGCCAAGATGATTCATTTTATATCATAACAATGTTTTTTGTGCAGGTTGATGATATGATTGTTATGGAGACTGTATGTCTCCGGACAATAGATGTATACTACTGTGGTGGATGTGTTCCATTGATTGTGACTATATGTCACTGATCTAGTATCTGTGTGCTACTTGGTGTGGCAGTGTACCACTGGATTGTAGTTGTGTACTACTATGGATAGACACAGTTGTGTTCTATTAAATGACATTGTTTCGATTGCCTTGAAGACTATCAGTAGTGTTGGAAATGATTATCAGCTAGATGGATGATCAATGGACAGAGATTTCCCAGACAGAGAATGGTTCAAGACATTTATTCTTCTAGGACATATGTTCGGATTAGAAGAATGGCTCTTGTGTCACTCTGTGGAGTGAGTGACTTATCCAGCATCATGTCTGATTACTCAGATGGAGTATGGTTTCGAGAGATGATGCAGCTGATGACACTGATAGTGATGATGGTACTCATGATCTAGTCATGAGATGGTCTATACGACTATGTTGATGCTACGGGGTGAATGGTATGTTTGTGCTCAAGACCATTACCTTCAATAACTCCCTAGCTAGGAGGGAGTGTTGATATTATGGTAGCTGCGAGAGGTATTCACCTCCACGTGTAAACTTGACGAGAATAGAATATTCCGGGAAGCAAGAAGAAACCCTAATTAGTTGGCTAATAACCCTAGAAGACAAGTCGACTCAAGAGGATAACTTGTATTAGGTTATTAGCCTCCAAGAGAAGAAGTCGGCTAAGGGAAATATTATATACTAAGTAAATTGGCACCCAGAATGAGAAGTCGACCCAACCAATCTGCCAGATTTAGTATAAATACAGGAGGCCAGTCTTCATTTTGGCAGGCATTCTCAGAACTGCAGAAGCAACACTTGTGCGCACTGCAGTTGGCCAGTTTGTGCGCAAGTTTGGAGGAGAGCTGCTATTGCAGCTGCTGCAGCTAGCAGATTTCGGTTTTGGCTTGGACTCTCTTCGTTATGGTTTGGTCTCTTTGATCAACTCTTGTTACTCTTGTTTGGTGCGCTATCTTGTTTGGCTATCTAGCCTAGGGTTTGCTTCCAGAATGATTCTCTGTCAAGGTTAAGGTGCTCGGGGGTGGCTTCGGCCTATGGTTGGGTGAAAATAGTGATATTGTCTATGGTTAAATGAGCACATCCATTATATTCTAACACCCATTGACATTGCAGTAGGCCATAAAAGGCCTGCCTGGGCTCGACAGACTCTGCAAGAGGCAGAGGGACATGCAACTCCTCGAGGCACATTCCGAGAGAGCAAGAGACCATAGAGATTTTCGAGCTATGTTTCAGCCATGAGCCTCAACAATTTTTATTGAGCCTTCTTGTGATGGAGAAGCAACAAGACAACATGTATGGCAAGATGCCATGACAAAAGAGTATCAGTCCATCATGAAGAATGATGTGTGGGATATTGTTCCGAGACCAGAAGGGAAGTCTGTAGTGACTTCCAAGTGGATCTATAAGATCAAGCATGCAGCTGATGGAAGTGTCGAGAAGTACAAAGCGAGATTTGTGGCTAGAGGATTCTCGCAGGTGGAGGGAATTGATTATGAGGAGACATTTGCTTCTGTAGCCCGATACACTTCCATCGTACGATCATTTCCCTAGTAGCATCCATGGGTTGGAGACTACATCAGATGGATGTAAAGACAACCTTTCTCAATGGTGAGATTGAGGAAGAAGTTTACATTGAGCAGCCATAAGGATTTGTGATACATGAGCAAAAATCTCATGTGTGCAGGTTCAAGAAAGCTCTGTATGGACTAAAACAGGCACCTCGTGCTTGGTACGAGAAGATGTATGGATTCCTGATGAGTTTGGGCTTTAGCAACAGTGTTGTTGATCCAAACCTATATTATCACATTGTTGGGGATGCGTGCCTGATCTTGGTGTTGTACGTTGATGATTTATTCCTTACCGGTTCAGAAAGTCTTATTGATGAATGCAAGCGTGCATTGACTTCTGAATTCGAGATGAAGGATCTAGGTATGATGCACTACTTGGGACTAGAAGTATGGCAGAGGACTGATGAGATTTTCCTAAGCCAAGGAAAATATACAGTGGAGATATTGAAGAAATTCGGTATGATAGACTACAAATCCATGCCTACACTGATGGTGATGGATCATAAGAAATGAGACTACAAATCCATGCCTACACTGATGGTGATGGATCTTAAGAAATGAACGAGGCCTCTACTGATTCAGGCGAGATTGATCCACATCTTTACCGACAACTGATTGGATCATTGATGTATCTGGTTAACACCAGACCTGATATATGCTATGCAGTGAACGCACTCAGTCAGTTTATGAGTCAGCCAAGACAGACTCACTGGATAGCAGCAAAGCATGTATTGAGATATCTACGAGGCATAGTTGGATATTGCCTGAGATATGCCTCTGGTGTATACATGAGATTGCAGGGATATGCCGATGCAGATTGGGCAGGGAGCGTAGTGGACCGGAAGAGCACATCCAGTTCCTGTTTTACCTTGGGATCTGCCATGGTCTCCTAGTGCAGTAGGAAACATAGCTCTGTGGCTTTGAGTACTGCAAAAGCAGAGTACATAGCGTTATTGTTGAAATAATGTAACTGCGAAGAGCATTCTTATTATTATTTTGTTATTGGATTAAATCCCCATTGCGGATTAATCATGTCATTATTATTATTTTATTATTGGATTAATCCCCATTGAGGATTAATCATGTCGGTAATTGTATAAGGACCAAATCCCCTTTTGCGGATTGGTCATCGAACAATTACAAAGGACAGAATAAGAAGTCGACCCAGCAGTTATAATGGAAGACCCAAAATTAATTAAAGGTGGGTTTACCCACCCAGAGTGAGAGGTCATCCCTGCCAGTTGTGACCTTTCACACGTGCCAGTCTGATATAAATAAGAGGCCAGCGCCTCACTTCAAACACACAACACACTTGCTCATTCTCTTATGAGGCAAGCTGCAATTACCAGTTGGAGAGAGGAGAAGAATAGTGGCGCATCTCTTGGGGAGGACTTTCTGTATTGGTTTGAGTTATCTCTTGAACATTGTATAAGCTATTTATGATAAGGAAGTTTTTGCTAGGTTTTCTTCCCCTAGAGGGTTTCCCAGGATAAATGCTGTCTCTTGTGAATGTGTATTTCTCAGTGATCTTGTTCTTATTATGCTCTTATCTGTTGAAATGCAAAGAACTATAATAATGGCATAAACATTAACATGGTATCAGAGCCAACCTGAAGAAAGCATTATTTCCAAGAGGAAAAACGTCACTGTTGCAGCACCTGCAAATTAGGGTTTTGAAAAAGTATCTCTTTTCAGCCCCCTAACCTCCTAGAAAGTTGCGCCCTCCCCCCAGGATCAATTTGGCACCTAGAGCGCACCTTTTCAGTGGTTGGATCTTCCGGAAAGTGAAACCCTAGTTTCACCAGAGTACCAGAAAACCAGTACCAGAAGTACCAGAGTACCAGAAGTACAGGAAGCACCAGTCCAGAAATCCGCAGATAAGATTTGACGGGGTAAAATTTGGATTTTCTCAGATCTGAGGATACCAGGCTACTCGCCTCAGCCAAGCGCACCTACTGGTAAGGTCAAAATTTGATTTCGAGCATTTTCAATTTTTGGTTACTTTTGTTGCCGAAAGTACAAGATGTCTGCAAGCACAAAGCTTGTTGAGAAATTAGAAGGCATAGACAACTTCCGTGCCTGGAAGTATAGGATCGTTCTGATCCTTGCAGAGAATGACCTATCAAGATTTATCAAAGAAGAAGT
>ML859165.1:0-18084 GCA_009831015.1 Picea engelmannii | reverse complement strand
ATCCTCTCGAACTAGGTAATCGTTAACCTACAGTTCGAGCCACGGCGGGAGTGCTAGTAGGCTGTGGCAGGGCTGTTGTCCACACCTCTCCCTCAAACTCTCTGAAACTCGTGTGTGGCCCCTTTACTCCATATGTGAGTCTTGGTTGGCAAGCTATCGTCAGCCTGCATCATCAACCATCATGTTAGATCATGTCAACAACATATCATAAAATCAATAGCATATCATCAAACAAAACAATATCACCGTAATGAAACAACTCAAATAGCCTACTCCCTAACTCAATCCGGAGTCCAAGGGAGTTCCACCGATGCCTCTGCATCCTCAAGGTCCGAAACCCTGCACACTCAATGAACTGAGTCAACAACACCTGTCTACACCAACGTAGAAAAAAAATCCTGTCATATATCTTAACACATCATAATGAAGGAAAAAGTTTTATCATCATAAAAATCCAGATCACTTGCGAGCAAGTGTCCTCAAAGAATAATTTTGGTAAGTGCTCTAGAGCAGGATGTTACATTCTTCTTTTAACGATTCTTTATGTATTGCATACATTCTTGTATTTCGTTTGCTATCTACTTTTTCATATTTTAGAATGGTATTCTATCACTATGACATCTTCTCTTTTGATTGAAGAATCGAACATGGCTTTGGGCCTTAGCCTGTACTTGTTGGTGACTCTTGTAGATTTCCTCCAAGGGTCTTGAGGCATAGGCACACATTTCTCCTTTTTCCCTTTAACAACAACATTCTTCTTTAATCTCAAATTGGCATGTGATTTTCTTCCTCCATAAAATCTGTCACTCGAGCTGTTGCCTGGATATGTTGATTTAGATTGATCAAATCCTTCGATGAAATTTTCAATGTTTAGTTGTTGGATTTGTATGTTGAATTGTTGGGGTCTATTGTTGGCTAGAAGGTTATTGTTGTCAGGTGTCCTGTAGCTATTCTTTGAGCTTGAAGTTGCTGATTATATACCTGAAAATCTGACATTACCCCTCAAGAGCTTCCTTGATAAAGTCTAAAAAGCCACCTTGGCAGACATGCAGTTTTTTGGCTTGAAATAGGAGATTTGCTTGATTTATTTCACCTTGTTGGCAGCTTGAAAAACTGAAATAGATCATGAAACAGATCTCCAAAGATTAACAATTTAAAATTGTAAGCAACCAAATCATCCAGAAATCATAAAATTTCAATCAGCATCGATACAATGAAGATGACCCAATCAATGAAGAATATGAACGCCCAGGCAGAGATGTAAAGTCAACTCTACATAGTGCAGTTCCACCATTGTCAGCTTCTCTTGGCACATAATCCCTATTGATATCATCAAGGTAAATCTGCTCTCTTATTCCTTGACAGTGTAAATATTCAAACCCTGGATCCACACTATGTTAATCAAAATTCGATACCAGCCCCTTTCTTACAGCAAATGGATCTGAAGGTGGTAGATTCTACCTTTGATACACAAAGACATAAGGATCCGATGCTTGCAAAGCATAAGCATCAACATACGGTGCACGCTGAGGCAATACTGTGACAGGTCGATATAATGTAACTTGAGGAACCTGATTAACAAATGGTACACGTCTGGGCTCTCTTGGTTGGATGAAATCTATCCCAATAAAGAAATTCATGTGGATCCTTGCAAGTTGACCATCCTACATCCAACCGACAACCCACACAGCCATTGTATGGGCCATCTCCACAACACGCTGAAACCGTCTCAGTGAAACCTAAGGCCTTTCCATTATTGATTATGTTGAGGATGAAATTGTAGTTATTCACATAGATGAAAACTCCTCCCTTCAGATTTTTGTTAAGATGAGTAACAATTTTCTGTAGTCCAGAACTAAATTGCTGAAACAACCCATGGCAATCTGATCGCATTTTCCTTTTCACATGCTCATCCCTAAAAATCTCATCCCAGGACTTCACTGCAACGGTGAAATGACAAACACAATGAATTTCTTACCGCCAGTCTCATACAACTTCAGGAAGTAGTTTTCATAAGCTTTCCACAGTGACTCCACAATCAATCGATGGCCAACTGTCACTAGTAGTCTTGACGTGTAGAGCATAAGGGTGCCTTCAAGGATTGGGCTTAACGATTTTGCTAATATTGATATGTGTTTTAGGGTTTAAAGATTGCATGAGCCAACTCCAAGGATTATGTAACTAGCACCCTCGGGTTCCGAATTTTCCACCTGCAATCTGTTAGTGTATAACGTTCCTCTGAGCAAATACCTGTGCCTAAATTCAACAAATCAGATAGGTATAATATAATGATCATTGAGAATTGGGCGATTTTAAAATGAGACCTTCGTTGGTACAAAGAAATCGGATTATGAAATGGTTTGAATCAGTAAATGATTCCAAGCTATTGTGGACACATGTGAACTCTCAGACCATGATTCATATCATCATAACGAAATATGAATGACAGGCGTGTATCAAGGCATGATTATTTTTCCGCTACGAGAATAGACTTATTCTCGTAGCGCTATTAATGACTTAGCAAAATTTAAATTTATGAAGTTCAAATAGGTATATAAGGTGACACCTCATTTAAAACCATGTCTTTCAATTTCAAACTTGAATAAACTATTCAAAAAAATGAAATGAAAACCATAAGACACTAAAAACAAAGATCGAAATCAACTGGAAACAAAAATTGAAGTGTAGGTAAGAAGGGTTTAGAATAAGGGTTTCTCACTAAACCAAGACAAAATTAGAGACTAACAACAGGTTTTCCAAAAAATCAAAAATAGAATGACTCTATTATGGTTGTAATCGATAAATTCATTAAGTCTGCACACTTTATTCCTGTAAAGTCTACTTTTAAAGATATAAATATCGCTAAAATATATGATTTTTTTTTTAGACTGCATGGTATTCCTAAAATGGTGATTTCAGATAGAGACATAAAATTTACATCTTCTTTCTGGAAATAATTATTTGGAAGGCTAAATACTAATTTGAATTTCAATATGAGCTATCATCTGCAAACAGATGGAAAAAATTAAAGAACGAACCAAATCGTAGAGGATATGCTCCGCATGTATGTAAGAAGAAAACCAAGAAAGTGGGAGGACTACCTACACTTGGTAGACCTTTCATATAACAATGGGTATCAAACTTTGGCTAAGCTAAGCCCCTTCGAGGTATTATATGACAGAACGTGTATGACTCCAATTAGTTGGGACAACCAAGTTGATAGACTTATGGTTGGACCGGAGATGCTCCAAGAAATGGAAAGTACAATAAGACAGGTACAATAGAACTTGAAAGTGGCACAGGACAAACAAAAACGTTATGCATTCTAGAAGATAAGGCACTTGGAATTTAGAGTGGGAGATCATGTTTACTTAAAATTCAAAGCCCGAAAGAGTTCACTAAAACTCGGGAACTGTGCCAAGTTGGCACCCAGGTTTTGTGGGCCCTTTGTGATACTAGTTTGAATTGGACCCGTAGCATACTAGCTAGCACTTCCATCTAATCTAAAAATTCATAACGTATTTCATGTTTCCTTATTGAAAAATTATGTTCATGATCCTACTCACATGATCGATTGGAACTTGGAGGAGGTGGAACCAGAAGGCGAGTTCCAGGTGGAACCCCTGCGCATTCTGGACCGGAGAGAAATAACACTTCGGAATAGAGTCGTCACTCAGGTAAAGGTGCAATGGAAGCACTTTAGTCCTAAGGAGGCCACCTGGGAGTTGGAGGGATATTTGCGGAAATCTCATCCAATCCTGTTCCAAGAAAAGAACAAACACTGAGGACAATGTTTTATTGAAGGGGGAAAGGATGTGACATCCCCCCCAATTTTTTTTTTTTTTTTTTTATTTCGCAAATTGTTAGGAAATTACTCTATTTTTGGTAAATTCGAATTTGGAAAATTTTTCCATTTATGGCAATTCCGAATTTCAAATTTGATAAATTTTAATTAATTATTATGACTGTTGGGAAGAGATCTAATTTGACCCAACTAACTATTTGTCTATGAAACTTGTATGAAAACATAATATTTTATATTAATTGCAGGAGGAAAAATGGAACAACCATGTTAAAATTAGCTGACCATGACTCCATGAGTGGGGAATATGTTGGAACTACCTCAGGGATTATTGTCACAAGTGGAAAATTAGTGATTTGGCCATTGGCAACCCCTGAAAATCAGGGATTTAGAAAGATGCAAAAATTTCCAAGAGAGGGAAAAAGACCTAGGAAAAAAATATGGTTTGGATAAATAAGCATATGTGAGGAGGCATGACATTGCCTAGTATCTTGGGAAAAGAGAAATATTGTGTACTTGTTGTTATGAACACTGAATATTAAGTGTGAGGCAAGGAGAGAATTGGAGACAAAAGAAAACATTGTTGAAGAGGAGATTTCAAGTTTGCCCTCATGGATTCATGGTCAGGCTAGGGGTTGAATAGGACAAGTGATTTGCCTGTCGTGTTATCAGGTTGGGAGGAACATGGTTGTTCCATTTGTCTTCCAGCGAATCGATACAGATATGTTCTTATACACTTTACTGATTATACGTCTCTTATTTGAATGGCTCTCAGAATACACACACACACACACACACACACACACACACACACACACACACATATAGTAAATATGAGTAGAATCGGAAACCTGGTAAATACCCTAGCATACTTCTAGTGGTGAATAAAATCAGTTCGATTATCATCCATAGATAATAGAAATTCAGTGTTCTTTTCTTAATTACAAGGAAATCAATTCGAAATAATTCTTTAACTACATCTACGATTGTAGATGCACTAAGGGGTATACAAGAACAAACTATTTATACTTTTTTATTTGATGGTAATGGACTACATAGAGTAATAACATTGCTATGATATCAGTGTGAGGAAAGAGTAAAGTTTTGTATAAGGATAGGTACCTAGGTATGCGTTTATATTTAGCATCTATACAGAGGCTTAAATTATTCTTTTCGTTCTACAACAAGATTTGAATTAAAGATATACAAGTTCCAGAAGTCAAAATTTGTTTTCCTTTTTGTATGCATGTAGGTTTCCTTTCCATTTATTCAATTTCAACAGTATTCAATTATAAATGGGAAACAGGTAGTTTATTTCGCTCTCATAGAAGTTCTGGAAAGAAACATGTAATAACATAAACAATAGACCCATTGACCATAACGAACCCTTTGAACGCAACGATACAGAAGTAATAGAATAACCATTGAGAAAATTTTTGCTACCTATAAATAGTCAAGGTATTCTGAAGGACTGTAATATTAGGCGAAATTTAAATTCGCTAACTCTGTCATTTCTTTTACAATTACCAAAAAGGAATCTGGGATAGATATAAACCCTTAAAAGGATTATATTATAAATTCAACCTTCCGTAAGTATGATGTACTCTTCCCATCATAAGTTACCAACATAACAATCAGAATTATTCTTTAATGAAAGAATGATCGATACATAGATCGGGGAAAAAACTTCTTTCTGTAACAAGAAAAATTGACAAAGCTTTGACCTCATCTCTAGAGCTCGAAAAGATAAATCTGAGAGACATTGTATATAGAAATCGAATACCTTTCTGAATGGTGGATAGGGACCGGTATCCGATAACCTTGTACAGTCAATGCCCCTGGAAGATTTAACATTGTGAACATTAGTATATTATAGGAAATCAAAACTAATGAAAAACTTTCAACAGAACGATGAATACGGGTAACAGTTGAATCCAAAATAGCACTTAACTCAATCATGAAGTCCGACGTCCTTCCCTTGTTGTGTACCGGATGAATAGACATCCCAGTCTGAGGAAAGGGATTCCAAGTACTCCTGATGGATACCCTCGCATTAATAGGGTTCCACCATTAGTGTTGGCACCAAGTGATATTTCTTGTAACACAAAATATATAGTCAAGAATGCTAACATTTAACTTATAAATTGTTTAATATCGCCATATGAGTAAGATGAAGAAATAGTGTGGATGTTTTCTACAGGACTTAAGATTTAATTAAATGATAGTTTAAACCCTTCAGGAACCAATTACAAGGAAGACTCATAAATCGACAGTAAACACAAAGACAACGTTCTACGTTATCCAAGTAGTATAAATCAATAGTCGTCCATGAAAAATGACCAGGTTTAATATAAACACAAGATATAGTGTGTCAAAAACCTTCTAATGGACTACTCGAGTACCTCAGAGCCCACCCTTTAAGGGCATCGGACAGGAAAGTAACAGATAGGTTTAGAACAATACTTGGGTAGGAACCGGTCGAGGGTTTGGCAAAAAATACGGATGAATGGTTCATTTTGTACAAAGAAATAAAAAAGAATGCAATACTTCATCTTACCACACAGAAAGAACTTTTCATTATTCTAAGAAAATGCTTAGTCTCATGGCGTTTTAGTATCAGGCCAACATACCCACGACGAGACTCCTTAAATAATAGTGAAATAACAGGTAACACAAAACTAGGAGTTAAAAGACATACGAGGGAAACTATACAAGTGTAGAGTACTCCCAAATACAAAACCATATTTTACAACTACGTCCATGAGTGGGTTACCCCTAAATATTCTAGGAATAACGACAAAGGGCACTTAACAAAACAATATAGCAAGAGTTACAGAACACATGACATTCTCCCTGCTACGATTTTTCCTAAGTCTCACCCTACCCTTTAGAATTCCATAGAATTAAAAGAAGAACTTACCAGAGAGGGAAGTTTCGATGTCTTCTACACTAGGTAGTGGCCTCCAATTCATTTTCCTCCTCTGCGAAGTAATAACACGCCGAGCCATCTCAAGGGATTCACAATGAAAAGGAAAACTCACTCAACCCTAAGAGTAGTTCATCGATGCCGAGTAAATGTTGAGGGTACCACAGTGGTTGGGCCATGTGATGGGGAAAAAATTGACATGATTTGATTGGAGGGAAGGACAGGAGACACCATCGAAGTTCGCACATACCCAAACCCCATTAATGGTAGTTGCAAAATATCTTTAACTCGCTCTGACAGACAAACCTTTCTTCCACCCAAGAAAAATCGCGAAGTTAATGTTGACCTCAGTGACTCGACTTGTTGGAGTGCGTTCACTCCCAAAAGTAACTTAGAAGTTAGCCTATCATTCGAATGAAACTCTATTGAGACAATCACAGAGTTAAAGTTCCAAATCAAACGAGACTTAGCATTAATTTTCGTCTGCCAAGAGCCTTTTTCCAAGCCCGATTTGGTTCAGTTAAGGGATATGGTCCCGTCCCCGAGCCTTCTTAAAAGGCACATAATTTTTATGTCAAATACAATAGTTAGCTTTGCGCACAATAGAGGGGACTTGCGATAAGTATAGAAAATACTATAAGTCCTAGGCCAAACTATTATGTGTATATAACTATATATGTAAATAAGTAGATTCGAAACCAAGGAAACTTCTGAAAGTTTGGTAAACCATCTATGTAACTTTCCTATTCGAGTAAGTTGACTGGCGTAGAGTGGCACCTTGTGATAGACTTAATATAAGATAATTCGTCGATTTTTATAGGAAGAAAGACTATCTCGCCTTAGCAATGATTATATATGAAATTAGAGATTAATGGTACAATTTTTTAATTTTTATTTTATGGTAAATTTGAGGTAGATTACAGAACCTACTCTGATACCAATTGTTGGATTACTAAGAGGGGGGGTGAATCAGTAATAGATAAATTATAACCCTTTTAAAACAAAATAATCCAAGTGTTATATCAATGTATAATTGTCATCCAATAATGATAAATGAACAAATGAACAATCATACACATACACAGTACACCAGTGTTTTACGTGGAAACCCAAAGCGGGAGAAAACCACATAATGCTTTTTATTATATGTATTGAAGAATTACATTCATTGGAGGCACCAACTTCCTTTTTTTTCCAGCTGCAACTGGAAGGAGGCTCCAACCCCCTACTTTATCAGGCTACAACCTGAGGGAAGCTCCAACTCCCCAATTATCTGCCTACAACTAGAAGGATGCTACAACCCCCTATGTTCTCCAGATACAATTGGAAGGTGGCTATAGCCACCTGTCCTTGCCCCTTCCAACCACCCTGACATATAAGTAGAATGATGGAACCACTGTCACACTATCACTGTGAGATATACTGTCGTAAACATGTACCAATCAACTTGCACCATGAACACGTGCATCAACCATGCACCAACATGTACCAAACAACCTGTAATCAACCTGTACCATAAAAAAGTCCAACCAACCATGTACCCAGTATGTACTAATAATGTGTCAACTACTCATCAACCATGAATCATCAATATGTACCAACATCATCAACTATACTCCTCATGTATGTGCCAACTCATCAATTACTTGTCTCAATCATGTACCCAAAGCCCTCATCATTTTCATCATCCAAATATGATTTGTAACTCTATAATAGACCCGGTTTATATGATCACATACATGTAAACCTTCCTTAACTTTAACAAAATGAGACTAGCATTTTCATCAAGCGTTTCTTTAGTCTCACATTACTAATTTTGGATTAGTCAACAACCCTAACTTGAAATAATCATAACTTTGTACCTGTAATGAATAAAGATCTAAAAATGATAAAAAATGTTCTTCAGTGTGTTTTATGCAATTCCTCCAGGTGTCACTACTTGGAACCTCTCAAAAAAGGAGTTATATAAAAAATGGCATACCTTGTTGAATTATGGCTTATTCTAGAGAGCGACCTTGTAGAGCATTCACCGCACAGAATATTTGTTGAATCAATATGAAACTGTTACAAAGAATAAAAAAGATTTTACTCTAACCAACACATTTGTTCTTACTGAATTTGGATATTTTATGCACAAGTTATGATTCTTTTACCCGAAACACTTGTTTTAGACTAGTTTCAGGACTAGCCACAAACATTATTTTCCACGGAGTGTAACTCCAAAAATTCAACGACACACAAGATGAATTTATTACCACATATACTTGGATATGTTTCCTCAATGGAATAGCAATTTCACGGTCTGAATCATTCTAGAAAAAAAGTTATTACGAAAATGGTGAGATGACATGTAAATAACATACCTTAGAAAGCATCATCAAAAGAATTTATCCTTCCTTGAATTCCAAACTTCTTTTCTTCACCTTCCCTCAGAAATTCATCTTAGATATAATTTTCTTATCTCAGAACCATATAGGTATTCAATATTCTCTAGTGTGATCTCAAATGAGAGAGCATTGCCTCTTATTTATACTCTCAAAGTAGCTTCCTTAAAAACATATTCTAGGTCACTTTGCCCACTTTCCTTATTTTAGGGTTAACCCACTTCTAATTTATCCATTAAATTTATTATTTAAATAATTTATTTTGTATTCACTTTGAATTATAGTACACTGATCACTTCACTTTATTATTTCTGTCCATAATGACATTATTACACCAGTCTAGTTTTACTTCGAACCGAAAAGCTTATGTGGATAAATTCTGTCCATAATTCTATCACTTCCCTTAACTCTCAAACTACTCTAAAATACTCATATGTATATAGGAAACATCTAAGATTAGGTCGAAGGAACCTTTGAGGTTCAGAGAAATAAATATCAGGGAAAGAACAACTTCCATTAGATCAAAAGGATCTTAACACAAAGAGTTTAACCTTGGAGAGGTCGCGCAGGAGAGAAGCTGAATGAACGGTGGAGACACTTCGGGGAGAAGTGCCAAAATTGCGAGAGTCGTCGGATCTAGAAATGGTGTGTGAGGTTTAAACATCGTAACAGAAGAAGGAAGAGGACTCGTCAAGTCCCGAAAGCATCGGGACCATCCAATTTGGAGGACAGATGTCAAAGATCCAAGCCCATTGGGGATTTGGACACCGGGGAAATGGGAGTGAAGACTCTCCCAAATTCTAAAAAGGAGAAAGCCAGGATTGATCATGACCATTGATCATCCCGAAAATATCACAATTGTTGATCATGGCTAAAAGATCACAGCCGTTCATCGGAGGGACACATGGCTGTCAGTTGGCGTTTTGACACTCGGGAAACCAAAGGGAAAGACCCCTCATTTTTGTAAGTTGTGAAATCCCGGTATATGAAAACCCCAAATCGGTTTAGCATGAAAAGGGTTTTCGACATTTCGGCACCTGGGAAACCAAAGGGCAAGATCTCTTGTCTCCACAAGTCGTGAAATTTCGGTACATGAAACTCCAAATTTGTTTTAGTGTGAAAACGGTTTTCGGCGTTTCGGCACCCGGGAAACCAAAGTGCAAGATCCCTTGTCTCCGCAAGTCCCGAAATCCAGATACACAAAACCCCGAATTGGTTTAGCGTGAAAAAGGTTTTCGATGTTTCAGCACCTAGGAAACCAAAGGGCAATATCTCTTGTCTCTGTAAGTCACGAAATCTTGGTATATGAAACCCCGAATCGGTTTAGCGTGAAAAGGTTTTGGCGTTTCGATACCCAGAATTCCAAAGGGAAAGAAGATGTAGGAGTCCCGAAACCCCGAAACGTGAGAGGTGTAAGTGTTGGTTTAGGATAGAGGAGAGCAAGGTTATAGTTTAAGAGCTGTAAAATCTTTTGGGGTGGAAAAAAAAATGAACCATCATTTTTGTCGAGTAAGGGTGTGTTATTGAATGACTCCTCAAAAAGGAATTCAACTATCATATCTTTTGTCGTTACGAATTCCTAAAATTTTACTAAGGTTTAGTTAGAATGTTGTTCTCTACTGTTTTTCCGTAGTTGTTGTCTATACAGTTTGAGTTCTTATGCATTGTATGGAATCTATGCATTTCCAAAGGCCCACATCTTTTAATCACATCTCAACAAAAGAAAAGGGGCTCTAGAATATTAATCTTTTGTATAGATATCAAGCAAGATACAAATATATGCATATAATCCCATTAAATGTGTATCCTGGTCATGCATCGATAATTTAGTGATGTTATTTCTTTGCATAGATTATTACTGAAATATACGAGTACTCATTCATTGTCATTCTTGTTTTTACATCAACATTTCTTAGATCATTATCATCATCTAAGGGAATCTATACAGAGAAATGAAAAGGAAGAATGGAGTCTGAGTTTGTCAAAGTAATCAGTTCTGCACATTTAATTGTGATTTTAATTGAAAGGTTGATATTTCGGCATTCAAGACTTGCTTATTACATATACGTGGAGTCCCTTTGCTCTATTAAACTCTGAAATCCCAAACCCCAAAACCCCGAAAACACTGGGCCACAGTCTCTTCACATTTTGTGATTCAACATTCCTTATTTCACTTTGTTTGCGCGTTAGGTGTTTGTAAACCCCGAAATCCTGAACCCCAAAACCTTGAAACGATGGGCCACAGTCTTTTCACATTTCGTGATTCGGCATACAACGTGGTCTTTGCCTTTTGTGTTCGGCATGTGTAATCATCGAAACCCGATTGACCTCTTTTTTTTCACACCATTTGTTTCTCTACGGTTTATGCCATTAAACAAAAGTCTAAGTTATTTTATCGGTAAAGGTCCTGAATAAACGTCTCTGAACCCTTATTCTTACAGAGCATTATACTTCTGTAAAATCCTACTTATTACCGAAATATATATATATATATGTATATATAGATTGAATATATATCTGTCTTCTAGTTGTATGTGAACCCTGTTGGGATTAAGCTCTAAAAGGAAAAATTTGTAGACATATTGGCGGAAATCACTTAAAACTTTTGTACTCGTAATTCTGTCCATTTCCACTGTAATACTTAGGCATATATATATATATATATATATATAGGTAAAATAAATATTGATTGTGATTCCTGTCGTACTTGGCTTTTATTTGTTTTTGGACTATTAGGTAGCCAAACAAACCCCAATCATTATCGTAACTTGGTGCATGATTTTATTACCGAAGTATAAATACACTATGAAAAGTTCTCACGTTCAATTCCATTTACAATAGATAAATTATGTACACTGGAGTTTCAAAATACTGGTAATTACCCTACAACTGCCTTCGTGGTAATAACCTAGTTTATAAAGGGACTATTCCAAAATTTAGCCATATAATTTACTTCCGATTATCCTTGAACAGATTTTGCCCAGTTTATTGTATCCATACAAAATTAAATAGATGCGTTACAACTGTGCCTAAATAATTCAAAGAGATGGAACATAATTTCAATTCAAATTTAACGAATACACTGCATCAGATATACGAGCATTTAAACAGAAAATGGAAAGCATTTCAGTTCAGATTTAACAAATACATTGCATCATATGTAAAATCATTCAGACAGAGAGGAATATAGCAACATATCTGAACCAACTTGTGGGAAGACAAAGGGAAAAACCATGTTCCTCCCAACCGTAGAACAGGGTGGTCAAAACACTTGCCCGATTCACCCCCTAGCCTGACCATGAATCCATGAGGGAAAACCTAGAATCTCCTCCTTAACAAATGTCTTTCTGTTCCAGTAGACAACTCTTGCCTCACACTCAATTCGTAGTGTTCATAACAGAAATAGAACTCAAAATAGTTTTCCCCAACATACTTGGCAGCGTCCTCCCTCCTCACATATGCTATTTATCAATTTTGCCCAGGTCCTTTTCCCTCCCTTGGGAATTTTCGCAGCTTTCTAAATCCCTGATTTTTAGGGGCTGCCAATGGCCAAATATTTGATTTGCCACTTGTAATAATCAACCCAGAGGTAGTTCCAACATGTTCCCCACTCATGGAGTCATGGTCAACTGATTTTAACATGCTTGTTCCATTTGTCCTCCTGCAATTAATATAACTATTTTGTTTTTATACAAGTGTCATAGTCAAATAGTTAGTTGAGTTAAATCAGATCTCTGCCCAACAGTCATAATAATTAATTACAAATATCAACTTCAAAATTCAGAATTTCCATAAATGGCAAAAATTTTCCAAATTCGAATTTACCAAAAACAGAATAAATTTCCAGCAAATTTAAATTTCAAAAAATATTTTATTTTTGAGGATGTCACATCCTTTCCCCATTCAATAAAACACTATCCTTAGTGTTCATTCCTTTCCTGGAACAATATTGGATGAGATTTCCTCAAATCTCCCTCCAACTCCCAAGTGGCCTCCTTAGGACTAAAGTGCTTCCATTGCACCTTTACGTGAGTGACGACTTTGTTCCGAAGTGTTATTTCTCTCTGGTCCATAATGCATAGGGGTTTCACCTGGAACTCACCTTCAGGTTCCACCTACACCAAGTTCCAATCAATCTTATGAGTAGGGTCATGAATATACTTTTCCAGCAACGAAACATGAAATACATTATGAATTCTTAGATTAGCTGGAAGTGCAAGTTGATATGCTATAGGTCCAATTCAAGCTAGAATCTCAAAGGGCCCACAAAACCTGGGTGTTAGCTTGGCACAGTTCCCTAACTTCAATGAGCTTTTTCGGGCTTTGACCTTCAAGTAAACGTGGTATCCCACTTGAAATTCCAAGTGTCTTCTTTTCTGATCTGCATAGATCTTCTGTCTGTCATGTGCTTCTTTCAAGTTCTGTTGTACCTTTCTTACCATGTTCTCCATTTCCTGGAGAATCTCTAGTCCAACCATGAGTCTGTCAGCCGGGTTATCCCAGCTAATTGGAGTTGTACACTTTCTTCCATACAGTATTTCGA
Source organism: Picea engelmannii (assembly GCA_009831015.1). Classification (NCBI taxonomy): domain Eukaryota; kingdom Viridiplantae; phylum Streptophyta; class Pinopsida; order Pinales; family Pinaceae; genus Picea; species Picea engelmannii. Next base: position 4,429 of record ML859165.1, on the reverse strand, counting down.
AATGGCTCAACTTATTCGAAGTTTGGTACCCATTGTTATATGTAAATTCTACCAAGTGTAGGTAGTCTTTCCACTTGTTCAGTTTTGTTCTTACATACATGTAGAGCATGTCCTCTATGATTTGGTTTGTTCTTTCGGTCTTTCCATCCATTTGTGGATGATAACTCGTACTGAAATTCAAATTAGTATTTAGCCCTGCAAAAAATTCCTTCCAAAAAGTAGATGTGAATTTTACGTCTCTATCTGAAATCACCATTTTAAGAATACCATGCAGTCTAAAAATTTCTTTCATGAATATTTCAGCAATGTTTATAGCTTTAAAAGTAGACTTTACATGAATAAAGTGTGCAGACTTATTGAGTTTATCGATTACAACCCTGATAGAATCATTCTGTTTCTGAGTTTTAGGAAAACCTGTTATAAAGTCTAGTGATATAGTCTCCCATTTCCATTCTGGTACTGGTAATGGCTGTAATAGGCCGGTTGAATGCTGGTGCTCGACCTTAACCCACTCACAATATTGGCACCTAGCCAAGTATTCTGTTGTTTCTCCCTTCATACTAGGCCAAAAAAATAGTTTTCTAAGTGTTGTTATTGTAACCTGGATGGCTAGAATACGATTTCTTATGCACTTTGTCCAAAATTGTTGATTTCAATTCTGCTGAATCTATTAAGTAAAGTCTGTTTTTAAGTCGTAATAGTCCTTTCTTTTCGATGCTTAGATCTGGTTTGTCAGATTTGGCGGTACTATTTTGTAATTCTGTCATTATCTTAGTGTAATTTCCGTCATTAATACCTGCCATCCTTATTCTTTGTTCCAGATCACTTTCTGCCTTGCTGATGTTTATCTCAAATAACCCATGGACTCTTCTGCTTAAAGCGTCTACTACTTTATTTTCCTTACCCTTGATATGTCTGACCTTGAAGTCGAATTCGCTCAAGAAGGATAACCATATAGCTTGCCGTGCATTGATCTCTAGTTGACTAAATAGATATTTCACACCGCTATTATCCGTCAATAGTAGAAATTTCCTTCCCATTATGTAGTGTCACCACATTTTTAATGCTTGTATTACCGCTGCCAATTCTAAGTCGTGAGTGACATGACTTCTCTCATGTTCCTTTAATTTCTGAGACTCATAACAAATAATGTGTCCTTCCTAAGTTAGGACACCACCTAGTCCCTCTTTACTTGCATCAACACATACTGTGAAGTCTTTATTTGGGTCTGCTACCTTCAAAATGGGCATCGATGTCAATAATTCTTTTAGCTTGTTAAAATTGTCTTGACACTTTTGCGACTAGTTAAAGTTGGTCCCTTTCTTTTGAAATGATGTGATAGGGTAGGCTATCTTGGAAAATCCTTCTATAAACCTATGGTAATATTCGATGATTCCCATGAATGATCAGATATCTACTACATCCTTAGGTACTATCCATTCCATAATTTCTTTTTTCTTCTCTGGGTCTACGACAATGCCTTCTGTTGAAATTACATGTCCTAGATATTGTATTTCTTTTTGATAAAAGTCACACTTGTCAAATTTGGCGTATAGTTTGTTTTTTCTCAACGTTTGCAACACTATACTTAAGTGTTCATCATGTTATTACTCTATTTTTGGATAGACAAGAATATCGTCGATAACTACTACCATGAACTTGTTTAAGTATTGACTGAAAATACTGTTCATCAGGCACATAAATGTGGTTGGCGCATTAGTGAGTCCAGAAGGTATGAATACGAATTCGTAGTGTCCATATCTTGTCCGAAAAGTTGTTTTTCTTATGTCCTCATCTTTTATCCTAATTTGATGATAACCGGATCATAAATCCAACTTTGAAAAGATCTTGGCCCCACCCACTTGATCGAAAAAATCATTTATCCTTGGTAAGGGGTATTTGTTCTTAATAGTCATTTTGTTCAGTTGTCTATAATCGATACATAGTCTTAGAGTACCGTCTTTCTTTTTCACAAAGAGGACTGGTGCTCCCCATGGTGAGACACTCGGTCTGATGTACTCTTTTTCCAACAATTCTTATAATTGTATTTTTAATTCTGTCAGTTCTGGTAGACTCATTCGGTAGGGTGCTTTTGAGATAGGGGCTAATATAGGTAGTAAGTCTATGGAGAAATCTATTTCCCTTCTAGGAGGTAATTCGGGTATCTCATCCACAAACATGTCTTTGAATTCATGTAGGACAACAAAGTCTTCTAACTTGGGCTTATCCTCTTTTTCTAATAGATTCGTCACTTGGATGGCGTAAACTTGACATCCCTTTCTAATATATTTCTTGAGTTGCATTGCTGAAACTTGTTTGACTGATACAGGTTTTGGTATGCCTTGGGCTATTCTAACAGTGCCAAAATTATCTTTATAGCTAAGTATCTTTGTATAATAGTCTAGTACTTCTTTGTGTTGTTCCAACCAATCCATCCCGATAATCATATCATAAGATCCTAGTGGTAGGATGTTCAGATTGGTCCTTTTTTTTTTACCATCTACGTTGAATTCAAGATCGAAAATAAAGTCAACTACTTTTCTTTAAGTGCATGTTGCTAGTTGTACAAGACATGATTTTGCGTTCTTCAGTTTATTAAGGTTATTCGTGTAATATAACTTAATTTTCACCAAAAAAAAAAATTGTCTTCTCTGGAACATTAATCCTAATTAACTTGATAGATTCGTTCTTAGGATAAAATGATCATTTTCTCTAGTATTAAACTCTAATAAGTTTCTTATACTATGGTTACCCATTTGAATTAGCCAATATATAGGTGTACAGGTCATGCTAAGATAACTGGCCATTACTCTAACATTTATATAAGTCCTAAGCTTCCAAACATTTATACGTGCCATACTATACAAAACTTGGACTATGGAGGACTTAGGATTCATGATCTCAAAATTCTTTCTTACGCAAAATAATTCTATGTGTGGAGAGGAGCAAGGATTCACGATCGACAATATTGAGAAATCATTCCAACTGTTGGATCTCGGAGCAGGAGATCCGTTGGATAAGAACCTCCACGTGGTATCGCGTATCGAGGGTTCAAAGGTTGGAAACATTTCTTTTCGACTGCAAAAGTCACGAAGTGCCGAGCGTCAAGGGCTTGTGCGACATGTGGCACATCTGTTAGGTGGGGACCATGCAGTTAATAGGTGGCGCAAACATACAACGCACAGAAAAGGTGGAAGTAGGAAACAGGTGGCATACACGCGTCACCTTGGAAGGAGTCAACCCATCACTGAATTATCGTGATTCGGGGCTTTACAAAGGAGGAGCACGAGGGTTCAACACTCCAAATCGTGAAGTCGCGAGTTGCGAGTAGTGCTAGTGTTTAGCTTAGCCCATGGTTATATGTAGCAGGCACTAGCGAGGAGGAATCCATACTCGTGTCACATCTCGGGTATCAGAGGTTTGGAGTGAAAGAAGAGTCGAGGGAATTTGACACACGAACTAGCGAGATCGCGAGTCACAAAATGCGCTTGTGTTAAGGCCTTGTTTATGGTCATATCACAAAGGAGTTGGAGAGAGGGATTCTATTCTAGGTGGCGCAGGCACATTGTACTGGTAGAGTCAACCGCCTGTTGACTTTCGCCAGTGGATTTTTCATGGAGGGCCTGTGGATTGTATAAATTGGGGTTACAATAGGGAATTGAGGGAGCCTTTTCGGCTCAAGGAGAATTTAAAATGATCTTGAGTGGATCTCGGCCATCCTTTTCATGGGAAAGGTACTCGGGTTCCTTAACACAAACCCTTCGGGATTTAATCGTCCGTGATGCAAAGGTCAAAGTTTTTCCTCAGTCTGTAATTGTAATGTACCCAGTTTGAAGTTCGATTCTTATTTGGCAAGGAAATGATCATTATAATAATCTACCATATAAACTATTTATAATTTCCTCGGTTGCATAGTTTCATACCTACCCTAAATCTGGGCTCGAACTTTTTGTCTGTGTTTAATTAATGCAATATTCAGGACTCTTCTTCTTTTCATGTCGCATAATGAAAGTAGAGTAATACAGAATGGTTAAATTCTAACTGTCAACAGTATTCCGATATCAATATAACTTCTTGAAGCAGACCATTTCATTGTACTTTCGATTCTAGCATCAGATATAATATATAAAAAGGGGTTCCAGATTTTTAACTTTCAATTTCATCGGTATTTACGCATCTAGCATTTTGTTTACATGTTGTTGATACATACTATTGATCAGTATATGATTCATATAATACATGAAAAAACATATATAATATTAACTATTTATGCTGTAGATAGTCCATTTCCGGTTTGTGGTGACGCCTATACAGTTTCCAAAATAATATATATGTATAATATATAAACATATATATGATCCATAGGATTCGTGTTGTCTCATATTTCTCTTCAATTCTAAGTTATACTAGAAAGGAAGTCTCCGCTAAG
>ML859164.1:17462-43170 GCA_009831015.1 Picea engelmannii | reverse complement strand
AATTCCATAAATTATGGTGGGCAATAATTTCTAGTAAAAATGTCTAATTACCTAACTATGAGGAATGTACTGCATATTTACTTCTACCTATATTTATGCAAAGAATCGCATGAATTATGAAGGAACAATTTAACAAAGTCAAATACTATGTGGATGGATTATAAACAAAATAATATTTGGTTAGTTACAGAGGTATTCTCCAACTATTTATAAGAAAGAAAATTTAATTTAATTTTAAATTTATTTTTTCAAAGAGATGTGTCTTTTTTGGATCAATTACTAAAGTAATATCATATATCATTGAAAGTAATTACCACTTGTGGAAAATTGTGTTGGTTTAATTTAACACTAGAAAATCAACATGGTTAGCCTTATGACATAGAGTGCATGATGGATGTGTGTTGGTAGTCGTATGACATAGAGTATATACTGGATGTGTGTTAGTATTTGTATGACATCAAGTATATGATGGATGTGTGTTGGTCATAGTAGAAGACACATTATTTGGAGGGTCACTGTATATAGTTGTGCACAAGATAAATTGATCTCCTCTAGGAGATGCTTTTTGTTGTTCTTGTTTCTTGTTCCAAGAAGTTCACATGTAATATCTCTGAGAAGGAGCTATAATGACGGTCGCAGGAAGAAGACACGGAAGGAAAGACCTTCCAACATGCTATCAAGGAGAGACATTTCAAGACATGATGCTCAGAGACAAGAAGTCTCTAGGGAATATGTACCTCCTAGGATAAGACCATGCCAGATAACAGAGATAGTTCCAATTATCATGGATACAATGATTCAAGACCGATTGTAGCAAAACTATCGTAGATCCAATAGAGGAGGAAAAAATTATGAGACTCAGAGGGAGAAGGTGTAGCAGTCCCAGTACATGAGTCGAGCCATGAGATGTTGAGGAAGCAGACATCACAATAGTACCAGTGTATGTAGAGGCATTCCTAGAGAGGGAGGTAGTACTACATCCAAAGGGAGCAGAGATTGAGTTACCTCCAGAGAAGGAGGAAGAGCTACCCTCAGTGTCAGAGGGAGAAGAGACAAAGGAGGAGTCACCTCTAGCTCCAGAGGGAGTGTTGATGTTTTTCATATTCCTGAGACATTGGTTTCATGAGGGAACCTCGATATATAAAGTATGGTCCAAGATGACTTATCATGATCAACATTTACCTATGTTTCTCTGGGAAAAGGATTCCATGACTGCAATGTATGTTTAGAACATAAGTCCTCATAAGAATTTGAGGAACATGATGCCCTAGGAGGTCTTCACTGAAGTGAAGCCTGATGTTGGATAGTTCAATATATTTGAGTGTCCAGTATACATTCATGTACCCAAGGAGAAAAGGATCAATCTATACCCTTCCAGAAGAAAGGGTACATTTGTTTGGTATAATGAGTCTTCGAAGGCATACAAGATATACATCCCTTGTCAGAGGCAGATTGAGGTGAGAAAAGATGTTACCTTTGAGGAGGAGGTATCCTTTAAGAGATCTAGAGGATCTCACATGGAGATTGATCCAATTGATTCCGTTGATCCTTAGCTCTGGTTGATGTTCCCAAAGATATTGTAGTACGTCGGAAGAGACCTACATGGGCTCGTCAGAATATGCAGGAGGAAGAAGGATATGCAGCTCCTCGTGGAACCCTCTGAGTGATAAAGAGACCTCAAAGATATTCATTTTATGCTGCAGCTATGAGCCACATCATTCATTTTGAGCCTTCCTGTTACGAGGAGGAAACTAGTCATCCATTATGGAGATATTTCATGATGGAGGACTATCAATCCATCATGAAGAATGATGTGTGGGATATTATTCCAAGACCTGAGGGGAATCCTGTAGTGAATTCCAAATGGATATAAAAAATCAAACACATAGTTGACAGGAGCATCGAGAGGCACAAAACGAGATTTTTTGGTAGAGGATTCTCTCAGGTGGAGGGAATAGATTATGATGAGACATGTTCTCATGTTGCTCGATACACTTCTATCCAGATTATTATTTACCCTACAACATCCATGGGTTAGAGAGTACATCATATGGATGTAAATACAACCTTTCTCAATGGATATATTGAGGAAGAAGTATGCATCGAGCATCTAGATGGTTTTGTGATACATGAGAAGGAGTTTCATGTGTGCAGGTTGAAGATGGCCTTGTATGGACTCAAGCAACCACCTCGAGATTGGTATGAAATGATTAATGGACACCTGATTATTTTTGGGCTTCAACAAAAGTGTTGTCGATCCTAGCCTGTACTACAATACTTTTAATGGTGAGTCCCTGATTTTGGTCCTCTACATTGATGATTTATTCCTCACCAGTATAGAGAACCTTATTGTTGAATGCAAGTATGCTTTGGCCTCTAAGTTTGAGATGAAGGACCTTGGTATGATGCACTACTTCTTGGGATTAGAGGTGTGGTAGAGAACATATGATATCTTCCCGAGTCAGGGGAAGTACACAATTGAGATATTGAAGAATTTTGGGATGTTGAACTTGAAGCCTGTGGCTACACCAATGGTGAAGAATCTGAAGAAACTAAGTGTTTCTTTTTCTGATTTTGATAAAATTGATCTAAATATGTATAGACAACTGATTGAATCATTTATGTATCTGGTTAACACTAGACCAAATATTTTCTATGTAATGAGTGCACTTAGCTAGTTTATGAGTCAACTGAGATAGAGACACTAGATTGTTGTGAAGCATGTGTTGAGATACCTGTGAGGCACAATTGGACATGGTTTAAGATATACTTCCGGTATTGATATGATATGGAAAGAATATATTGATTCTGATTGGGAATAGAGTGCATTGGACCGAAAGAGCACCTTCGAGTGTTGCTTCACTTTGGGATCTTCCATGGTTTCCTGGTGTAGCAGGAAATAGACTTATGTGGATTTGATCACATCAGAAGAAGAGTACATTGCATTAAGTATGTCAGTCTATGAAGTAGTGTGGCTTCACAAGATCCTTGTAGATTTATCCGAACATGTGCTGGATTCCACCATTATTCATTATGGTAACCAAAGTTGTGTGAAGATCTCAGAGAATCTAGTGTTTCATGACAAATCAAACCACATTGAGATCAAGTACCATTACATCTGAGACATGGTGCAAAGGAAGGAAGTACTGGTGATGTACCTTCCTACAGATGAGAAGGTTGTTAATGTTCTTACCAAACCAGGACAAAGTTCAAGTACTTCCATGAAATACTTGGTGTGGAAGAGAATGCCTCCTTCACTGAGAGGGAGTGTTGATGTTTGCATCTTCCTGATATATTCTCTAGATCGTACTCCTCTGTGACTGAGTTGAGTTGATCTGTGATGACACTTATTCGAGAAGGGATAAGTGGGACACTTTTCCGAGAAGGGATAAGTGGGACACTTTTCCGAGAAGGGATAAGTGTGTTTGGGCTTATATCCCAACCTCCCTTGTGGAGAGAACATGAGGACACATCCCACGTGGAGAGCCCATGAGGAAATTTCAAGGGAGTTTACCCTTGATGCCACACTCTATGGGAGTTGAAACTAGTGTTTCTAGAGGGTGTATCCTCTAGAAGTCCACATGGGAGTGCCATGTGTGAAAAACATTCTCCAGATCGTACTCCTCTGTGAATTGAGTTGAGTTGATATGTGAGGACACTCATTTGAGAAGAGATAAGTGGGACACTTATTCAAGAAGGGATAAGTGCATTTGGGATTATATACCAACATCCCATGTGGAGAGAATATGAGGACATGTCAATGGAGTTGACCCTTGACGTCACACACTATGGGAGTTGACCCTAATGTTTCTAGAGGGTGTAGCCTCTAGAAGTATACATGGGAGTGCCATGTGTGAAAAACCTTTTGCTATTATGGTGGTTGTGTACCAATGGCAAAGACTGTGTGTCTCTGGATAGTAGTTGTGTACAAATATGGAAAGATACCTCCCTAGCTAAGAGGGAGTGTTGATGTTTCAGCATCGGGCATAACTTCTCCTAGATTGGGTTGCATACCAAGGGAGATAGGATACATTTATAATAAAGGTGTACTTGTGGTAAATGGGCCCAGACGTAGTCCTTCCTTGATCATGACAAGGAATAATATGGACGCGAGTTGCTTGAAGTGATTTCCATGTGTTAGTTAGCATCATGCTAACATTCACTCATAGGTGTGTACTTGTGGTGAAACATATTGGTGTGGTATTTATCCTATTAATGGTGATTTGACAAGGAATGATAAAGACTCAAGATGTTATATGCTATTACATGTGAACCTAGAGTGAGCCTCATCTCAGAGAGAGTCAATTGGCTCAAAATGGAGAGTCGTAAAAGGATTTTCTCCTCAACTCGGGTGGGAGAGAGACGTCTCCCAAGACTGACATACAAGTGTCATGAGTCTAGGGTGAAGTTTGTATACTTCATAGACAATCCTAGCATGATGCAGAATGTATCCCTCATTGAGAGGGAGTGTTAATGTTTGGAAAACATCGGGAAGGTATTCTCTTATAATAATAATTAATAAAATAATTATTGATTATTTAATATCGTATATAATAAGTAAATGATAATAATAAATAGTTATTGATTATTCAAGGGACACGTCCTTTCATGGATGGTCACCATATGTTCCCTATATATGGAACACTCATCATTGTAATAATATATCGATTATATATCATATGAAGAAAAACAACAATATCTACAAATAAACACAAGGATAAGTTGTTGGAACTTGAACCAATGTCAAATTATGAGTAAGCCTATTGTCATTACAAAAAAATTGTTCTTTTTGTCAATATGGCTTGCTTGGTTAGTAGGGTGTTGTTATTTCCCTCACCAGGATTTGATTCCCCCAAGTGACATGGTCACCCCTTATGGTCCAGTGTGCCTCTGCAGGGGAAATTTCTTGTGGATGGAACCAAGTGTATGCATGTTCTGGATGATTTTATTGGAAAACATACCCCAATTATGGATACTAAACCAAAGGGATTCTATTTCGTAGCTAGTGAGACACATATACCACATTATTATATGTAAAATAAAAGAGTTTCCATTTGCCGGTTTTGATTTGTGGTTTTGACTATATGATGAGTCTACAACCTCCCTTGATATAATAATTATTGTCCTAGAATAATTCTTATGAATATGTCTGTTGATACATGCCTTTTAACTACTGGTTAGACTTGTTGTAGCTTGATTATCTACTAACATGGTTCTCCTATTAATTTCAATTTCATAAGGGATCACCATTATGTATGAATCAATTTCTTAGATTTTATCATAATAGAATATGGTTGCACCTACTTCATCTATTGTTATTTGAAGTTTGAATAGATTCAATATTGTTTGATAGATGGCTAAACCTATTGGTTGTTGAAAAATAATCAACAAGAGAAAAAACAGACTATTCCATTTGTCTTCCCGAGTGCACCCCTTGGGGCTTCATACTTCATCCTCAAACAACCACAATGTCCCCATAAACAATATTTTATTCTATGAACGAAAATATGTCATACGTATGATTTATGGAGATGAAAACCTTGAAACAAACTCAGGATTATAGACACATGTAAATGATCTTGAATTTGATTGGAAACAACCATAAAATGGCCCTTATTTGAGACCAAAAAGTTGTTGCTCATTGAATCATAGTAGAACTATGACTACTATGGGAACACTACAAACCTGTAAGGTGAAGAGGTACTGAGAAAATAAGATTATTTTATATGATATTTCAATACTAAACATTAGAAGTCTGATTGCAATGTTGGGTATGTGTTATATTCTTTGCATGACTAGTTCTAATGTCTTCTACGTTACGTCGGGCGCACAGCGACCCCGAGAATTTTTTTTTCCTTAGGAAACGTGTCACATTTTTGCCTCATTTTTCATGTCGCCTCGATTTTCATGTCCATTATTGGGCAGTTTTTCAGCACATCATTTTTTCTGATGGTTTTCTATTTCCGATTAAGGAATTAGGGTTGTTTACTAATCGAGGTCATCGGGTTAGGGTTTTCATGTCGTTGGCTCCTATATGTATACTTTACTCTAAATAATGTATCACTATGAATGAATATAGCATATGCTAGTTTTCTCAGTTTAGGTTTCCAGGGGAAAAATCTTTGTGTAATGTGTGTATTTTCCATTGTATCTTTTTTGTTCTTTTTATTGAAAATCTATTTGCAGTAAAATGTTGTACAAGGTTAAAATCTACATTTGGTATCAGATATTTGTTGGCTTCAGGGGGACGCCTTTGTGGTCAATGGTTTGGCTTAGGACTCTAACAATCCTTGTTACAATGGGAGATTTGTGGTATTGAATTTTCAGGTGAAAAGAAATGGTGAGTAGTTCGGAAATGGAGATCGAGAAGTTTAATGGGAAAATATTTGAGTTGTGGAAGATCAAGATGGATGATATGTTGGTGGAAAGATATCATTGGATCGCAGTGGATCCATGTACTACACCTACATGAACTTCAAAAGATGACTGGAAAAATTTGGATCAGAAGGCGAAGAGCACAATCCAACTACGTCTCTCAAATTCAGTATTATTGAATGTGTCAGAGGAAGCTACTACGAAATATTTATGGGATAATTTGGGGAAGTTGTATTGGTCTAATTCCCTAGTAAATAAACTTTTCCTGAGAAATAACTTGCATAACCTGAGGATGAGAGATGTTGACTCGATGGCAGAGCATTTGAATGCCTTCAATACTATGGTAAGTCAATTAGTATCTGTTGAGATTAAAATTTCAGATGAAGATAAGTGTTTCAGTTTACTATGATCTTTACATGACTTGTGGGATAGTCTCAATGTGGCCATATGTAGTAATACAAATTCTTTGAATTTTGATGAAGTGGTCTCATCCTTGTTGTCGAAGGAGATGAGACAAAAGAACATGGAAGGACAGAGAACAGATGCATTATTTGCAAGAGGACACTCCCAGGAAAGAAATAGATCTAAGTCCTCAAGTGGGAGATCTAATTCTAAAGGTAGATATAAATCTCCTGTAAAGTTTGTAAAGGTATGTGGGATATGTGGAAAATAAGGGCACTACAAGAATAAGTGTAGATCCAAAATTGAGAAAAATAAGGGATCTGATGAAGCTCCTTCTAAAAAAAAATACCTCCAAGGAAGAAAGAGGGGATGTGTACTTGGATTATTCAAGAACACATGTAGATCATGAGCACATGCATATCATGAGGCGTGGTTGGTTGACTCAGGTGCATCCTTTCATATGAATAATCCCCACAGGGAGTGGTTATGTGAATATGAAAGGTATGATGGAGGTAATGTTGTCCTAGGTGATGACTCAAAAACCAGAATCATAGGACGAGGAAAAGTCAATTTAAGGCTCATATATGGAAGGATTAGAACACTACCTCATGTTCTTCACATCCCAGGTTTGGACAGAAATTTGATTTCTATAAGAAAAATGGACGATGTTGAGGTAAAAACAATATTTGAAAAGGAAACCTGCAAAATGGTTCGAGGAGAAATCATGTTGTTGAAGGAAGTTTGGTTTGGAACTCTCTAAAAGATGCAAGGAAGCACTATTAGTGATGGTTGTAATATATCCAGTGTTCCTAATATTGGATTTGAAGAAGAAATAAATCCTACAGTCTCTGGAGAAAAGGTTATGTTGTGGCATAAACTACTGGGGCATATCGGAGAGAAGGGTATTCAACTACTACACGATAAAGGTATGGTTGAAGTTATGTATAAATTTTCTATATATTTTGATTTTTATGAACATTGTGTATATGGAAAGTAGAATCATGTAAGATTCCCCTCTGGTGCAATGAGGGGAGAAGGAATTTTACAACTAGTTCATAGTGACGTGTTTGGACCGATGTTGGTTCCATCATTGGTAAAATCTGTGTACTATGTCTCATTTATAGATGACTTCTCAGGGAATACTTGGATATATTTCCTCAGGAAGAAATATGAAGTCTTTGAAAGGTTTAAACAGTTTAAGGTTCTTGTTGAGAATCAAATAGATAAAAGAATTAAGGTGCTCAGGACAGATAATGGTGGACAGTCTTGTGGGAATGAATTTGAAGAATTTTGTAAGAAGTGTGATATAGAAAGGGATAAAATTACTCCATATACACCTCAATAGAATGGAGCTGTAGAAAGGATGAACATGAGGCTGATGGAAAAAACAAGGTGCATGCTCAGTGGTGTCGGGTTAGGGAAAGAATTCTGGGAAGAGGCAATGGGTACTGCATGCTACTTGGTCAATGGATCACCCTCATCAGTGTTGGATTACAAGACTCCACAAGAGGTATGGACTGGTAAGAAACATTCTCTCACACATCTCAAGGTATTTGGTTGTGAGGCCTATGTTTATGTTCCAAAGGATAACAAGAGTAAGCTAGATAAGAAGGCTGAAAAAATTATCTTTATTGGGTATAAAGATGGTCTCAAAGGTTATAAGCTTTGGAACCCAGAAACTAAAATCGTTGTGTATAGCCTATATGTGGTATTTAGAGAAATGAAAGATGTTGTTAAAAAGGAATTCCTACCAAGGAAGAACCAGAGAAAATAGAGTTTGATTTAAAAGATGAAGAATCAGACTCTACAAAAGAACAGGAATCAGAAGAGAAAGATCCAAAAACTCCAATATTGAGGAAATCAGTTCGAGAAGGAAGGCTACCAGAAAGGTATATTCCATCTGATTTTCATTCAAATTTCACTTTGTCTATTACTGGTGATGATCCTATAACTGTCAGGGAGGCAATGGATTCATAGGATGGAAATATCTGGAAAAGGGCCATGGATGAAGAAATGGCATCCTTGGATAAGAGTGAGGCTTGGGATCTAGTGGTGTTTCTAACTAGAAGAAATCCCATTAGAAACAAATGGGTATTTAAAACGAAGGTGAATGCAGAAGGAAAAGTGGATAAATACAAAGCTCAATTAGTATCAAAGGGCTATTCCCAGGTTGAAGAATTTATTTTGGTGAGATTTTTTCTCTTGATGCCAAGTTAAATTCTATAATATTTTTGTTATCTGTTGCTACTAAATTTGATTTTGAAGTATAATAGATGGATGTGAAGACATCATTCCTACATGGGGATCTGGAAGAAGTAATCTATATGAAGTAGCCATAAGGCTTTCTTGTGAAGGGAAAGAAGGAGCTGGTATGCAAGATGAAAAAGTCCTTATATGGTTTAAAACAATCACCAAGGATGTGGTATCAAAAAATTGATACTTATATGATAGGACTTGGATTCACAAGAAGTAAAGAGGATCACTGTGTATATTTTAAATTAATTGGTGATCATTTGATTTATTTGGTATTGTATGTGGATGACATGTTGCTGATAGGAAACAACAAGGATTTTATCTAGGATGTGAAAACTCAATTGTCCTCTAAATTTGACATGAAGGATCTCAGTGCTTCAAATTTAATTTTGGGCATGGAAACTAAAAGAGATCGGAAAAAGAGGAAACTCTAGTCAAATCATATAAAATATGTCGAGACAATATTGCATAGGTTTAATATGCAGGAATGTAAAATGGTCAAGGTCCCTATTCCTATTGGTGTAAAGTTATCTATGTATCAGTTTCCAAGGATATAGGAAGAGGAGGAGGACATGTCTCGTGTTCCATATGCGAGTGTATTTGGAAATTTGATGTATGAAATGTTTTATACTAGACCGGACATTGCACATGCAGTGGGAGTTTTGAGAAGGTATATTTCAAAACCAAGGAAGGAGAATTGGACAATAGTAAAAAGGGTTTTTAGGTACTTGTGTGGCACTGCTAGCTATGGGTTGTGCTACCAAGGAAGACTAGGATTGGACAGAGTGTTGAACATACATGGATTTGTGGATGCAGACTGTGCTAGAGATCTCGATCGTAGGAGATCTACAAGTGGGTATGTGTTTAACCTGTTTGGAGGAGCAATCAGATGGATGAGAAAAAGAAAGGATGTAGAGGCACTTTCAACTACAAAAGTTGAAAACATGGAAACCACTCATGGAAGTAAGGAAGCAATATGGTTACAAATATTGTGTTCAGTTATTGGGTTGGTACAACAAGTTGTAAGGATAGATTGTGACAGTCAGAGTGAAATTTTTATGGCGAAGAACCTGACTCATCATTCAAAGAAAAAGCATATTGATATTCAATATCACTTTGTGAGAGACATGGTTGAAGAAAAGAAAGTGTTGTTGATGAAGGTGGATACTTTGAAGAATGTTGTAGATTCATTAACAAAATCTATGAGCATTGAGAAGTGTTGATGAATGCATCTATGTGAGACATTCTCCAACTTACAAACCTATGAGATGTGGATCATTGTAACTATGTGAGTCTTTATCTCATCTTACAAACCTGAGAGAAAGCCCCTAAGAAGGGTACGTGGTTCCTTCCTAAGACAGATCTAGGAACATAGAGATGAAATCCTCCATTTAGAGAGTTGAGAATAAATCCAGATGATTATCCAGTGGGAAAGGCGATTTGTTGAGCTAGACATTCATGTGGTCGAGCACAAGGTGAACGTGTGAAATGCCAAAGTGTTGGGTGCATCATCATGTGAACAGAAATGAAGATGATGTATTAGCCTCCTCTAAGTAGCAGAGTTGATGAGAAAACTCTAGATCATTCTCATGTGTGAGGAAGTAGGAAAGAAGATATGTAGAGTGGATGTGCATGTGGATGAGCATAGGTGAACATGTGAAGATCTGGTTCTTTTGTGTAATGCAGTGAACCAGACATATGACATCCCTATTGATGTGCCCCTAGTGGATGAGCACTAGTGGGTGTATCATATCCTTTACTATATGTTGTTCAAGAGTCAGACCTCCCTATAACCCTAATTGTTATGTAAATGGTACAGGTTAGCCCCACCTTAATGTGATTAATAATAAATGTAAAAGAGAAATAATAATAATAATAATAATAATAATAATAATAATAATAATGTGACTTAGAGAGGTCAACCCTGTTGTGCTAATAGACACTTTTGTTGATAGCACAATTCTAATATAAGTAAAGGATTATTCCCCATTGTGGCATCATGTCCTTCTTGTGAGTTTGGAAATTTCAGCAAGTACACTTCTTTGGGAAAAGTGCACACCTCTCTTGGGCGCTAGAGTTCTAGGGTTTGAGAACCCTCTTGTGTGCTAGGGTTTATCTTGGTGGTGAAGGTATTTATATTGAAGAATATAGCAAAGGATTTGGATGGGTTTTCTTCCGTTGTTGAGAAACTCTATGGTTTAATACTCACGGGATCTTGGAGACTTCTTATGGATTGCTCGCCTCACTCCTTTGCCTGACCTGAACATATTTGTGCACAGAAAAAACTTGTTTACAATGGCTCAAAAGAATTTGATAGGAATATCTTACCAATCGTATCAACCAATTAATCTGGGTGATGAGTGAAATTCAAACAAATCTACCACCGAATCTCTACAATTTAATTCATCGTGGGTTGATGGTAGAGGCTCAGAGGATGATGTGTTATATCGATAGGTTCAAACGGTCCTTTTGATTTGTGCATGAATTAGAAACTAATGAAAGATTTTGGAATTAATTATCCCTTTGAATGCGTCATATCTAGCGTTAAAACATCCCATTATGTCGTTTTCCAAGTGGGCAAGTCGGGGATCGGTGATGCGTGGTGAATGTTTCGTTGGAAACCTCATGTTTAGAACTTCTGATGACGATTGATTTTTTCGTTCGGAGATGATTTGGAAAAACTAAATTGGGGTGCGACTCAGGCCTCGACAAGTGCTAATGACTCAAGGGAAAACTCGATCATATGTTTAACCACTTTGGAAACGACACATGATAGGTGGGGGCAGATGGCTTGATCATGTATCCCAATCGGAGTCGTGGTTTTTTCAACAAGATGCATGTGTCAAAATAAACCTAGGATTGTCGATGCTGAAAAATATCAGGGTCAGCGGTCGGAGGAGGTAAAAAACATGTCACACCCTTTCTACGGACCTACCTTCTCAAAACTCTCGTCGAGGCCGAGAGTTTCGGGGCTCGGCTATCGGTGATTATTTTCTTCCTTCGTAAACACTTACTCCTTCAACCTTTTGTCGATGACGAAGGGATCGATCATCGGTGATATCCTTAGTGAAGCTCATCGCAAAAGAAAAACTCTCTTCTGTCGATGTCGATGAAGATCAGTGCTTGGATACCTTGGTTCTCTTAAGCGATTTCCTTTCATGCTTAATCCTTTCCGATGTCGAATTTCTTAAGTGCATCAGGGAAAAGATTTGGTTGTCGATTATTTTGATTAAAAGTTAGTCTTTTTAAGTTAATCAAAGGCAACATTTTTCATTTTGAAGTAGAATCGGACAGTGCAAAAGATAAAGTGGTACCCAAAAAGTAAAATTTGGCATAGGATTTTTTAGGGTGTGTTGAGTGCTCAACACAATACTAGTGAGGATGCATAACACCAAGGTATAAATTACATCACCCCACAACCATACAGTACATATTAACTTTATGGCCACCCTAAGACTGGATCTTGGGATACTTTGGGGAAAGGATAATGAGAATGAGCCCACGACCATGACTCTGGTATGAAGAAAATACACAACAACTTAATGGAAATATGAATGCGACTCGATAGGGTTATACTCATGACTTTGGAGGAACAACTGGTGATAATACACATAACATAACCCTCCACCATTAATACAGAGCGATATATACCATTATCCACAGAGACCCGCCACGATTTTAACCAACAGAGAAACCAGTGAATGCACAAATCAAACAAAAACCAATTCTTTTGCTTGTAATCCGAAACAATTACATTCATCACAGAGAGAAATATCACATATTTACATCGTTGAAATTCTCAGGAACACACAAATCCAAGCATTAATGAGCCATTGTTTGTTCATACACATAGCATAATTCATGGATGGAGTGAAAAAGAACCATACTTGTAAGAAAGAGCTTAAAAGGGCGAGTTGACCGAGCCTTCTCCAAGAGCCTGAAATGTGGAGCTTCACAACTAACAAGATGAAATGCAACAAGGAACAATCTTAGGGTGATGTCCCATAGGGGGAGTATGGAGTGACGTGCATTTACTACATGTCGCTTCCATCTCCAATCCTATTCAATTTGAGGTACAAGACAGCCAAACATTCACCACTTCATTAAACCACGTATTCATTGCCAAAACAATTGAAATCTGCGACGATATCCCTTGCCCAATGTGCCACCCAAACATTCACACGTTAAATTTTGCCAAGTTCTATTCCATATCATATGAATTGCAATGTTATATGCACCCAAATCACATCTAATAAAAATTGCATAGCCACTAACCAACCATAGTATAATATTTAGGATTAGCACTAACATCACTTTTACTTTTCTATTTGCATATAACCTTTTACCATAGCTCAAACATAACTTCCTTTTCTTTAAGATTTTTTCATAGGTTTTCTTCCTTGTTTTGATTATGATGTCACTAACATATCTCTTGCATATATGTTGCTAGGTAGTCGATCATGATGATTTGTGACATAGTTAAATCATAGCAACTATAAATACATGCCCATCATAACATAAACAATAATGCCTTGAATTGCATAAACATCCCATAAAATGCACCATCCACCTGTTATTATGTCAAAATGAAACCAAGACTGCATTGTCAACCATGTAGGACTATGTAAGAAGCGTCGAAACAATAGCAGAAAAATGTGTGATATGTTTATCCTTGAACCTCCAGTCTACAAGGGAGTCCCACCTACTAGTATTATCTTATTAGCATAATTTAAATAATAGGGATTTAGCAATACTTTGTAGGAGGAATTCATTGTTGTGGTTTTAATTGTCAACAAACTGGCGAATCCATAGGGAAATTTGTTTCCAACAGATTAAGAACTCAGAGTGTCTGGTTTCGCAGACCAAGTAACATCATATCAAGAAGATATAAATCAGAATTATTATGCAACAGGGGGAAGTGAGCGGATTTAATGGAAAAATGATCGAGAATTTGGGAATAACTCGTGGAAAGTGTTAAGTATGAGGGGGTTTATCCCTGTAAGCATAATCATTCAACTAAAATTCTCTTAACTTCAAGGAAAAAAAAATTATGCACTTGCTCTTTTGAATCTCGAAATGGATGAAGAAACAGAAAGCAGAAGCGGGATGTAACCAACTATCTCATAAAACAGCAGTGAAAGAAGATAACAAATTCAATGATGTATTCACGGGGGCACATCGTAACAACCGTGTACTCTTGATTGTTATTTATTAACAATACTTTGCAGAAGTGTCGTTGTGGAAAAACTGATCCAACATTTTAGTTTGACAAAAATTGAAATCAAAAGAACAAAAGGTCAGAAATGTCATAACAGAAACGAAAGAGAAAAATGGGAGTGAGAAGAATTTAAATGACAGAGATGGAAATAGCAGAAATGAAAAATACTAAAATGCAAGCACAATTGAAATGATAGAATTGAAAACTACTAATGTAAAAGCAAAAATGAAAACTATTGTAAAAGCAAAAATGAAAATTATTGTAAAAGAAGAAATGAAAACTATTGTAAAAGCATAAATGAAAACTACTGTAAAAGCATAAATGAAAACTACTAAAATACAGAAACATTCCAAACAGCATTAAACTTTTCAAATTGGTTCCACGTAATGTTTTAAGTGGGAACCGTTAGTGTTGTAGGAAAACAATCGCTCTTGTAAGTCCTTTAGAATGTAATAGTTTTCACCCATGACAAAAGCGATCTTGAAAGGACCCATCTATAATTTTTGAAACTTTTAATGTCTTCCCCTATCAGCATGACCTAAATCCCACAATAGTAATTTCTCATTGACTTTAAATTTGACAATTTTGACACTCTTGTTGAAATATTTTTTAACAATCTGTTGTCTTTTCTTTATATTACCTAAGGAAAATGTCATTTTCTCCTCTAAATCTAGGAGTGCATTCATCCTTTGTGAAACATTAGAAGAATTTAATTCTTCGACCTGTAGCATTAACCTTAAGAAAGAAAGTTCCAGCTCAGTAGGAAAAATGGCTTCTTGACCACAAACAAGCTGGAAAGGAGTGCAACTAGTGCTCACCTTGGTGGTAGTTCGATATTCCCAAAGCGTGTAAGTGAGGAGAGTGTTCCATTTATGAGACTTATCTTCGATGAGCCTTTTGAAAATTCTCACCGGATTCTTGTTGGTAGACTCAGCCTGTCTAATCCCTTGGGGGTAATAAGATGATAAGGTAAAATGTTTAACCCCCAACTTAGCTAAAAATTGGGTCAGCTTAGAAAAAATAAAAGTGGGACCATTGTCTATAGCAATCTCTAAAGGAATACCAAATCTGGAAAAAATATTATTTTCAAGGAAAGATATCACGTAATCATCTTTCAAATGTTTAAGTGGGACAAGTTCATCCCATTTTTTAAAATAGTCTATGGCTGTCAAGATAAAGACTTGTCCTGCTGAAGACGGGGGATTAATAGGACTGATAAAGTCCAAACCCCATTTTGAAAAAGGAAATTCTGGGAGGACAGGTTATAACGGCATGGCTGAAAGGCATTATTTCCCAACAAATTTCTGGCACTTGTCACAAGATCTCTAAAAAACATAAGAATCATGAAAGATTGAATGCCAATAGTATTATTTTCTAATAATATTAAAATCAGTAGTTTTAGCAGAAAAATGACCTCCTACATGAATAACAGAATTTGAAGAACCATGAGTTTCTTGCAATAGTTCCTGTGCTTCCTCATTGTTTACATAGCGAAGCAACATACCATCAGCAAATATTCTAAACAAGAAGTCTCCTATAATGATGTATCTAGCAGATTTGAGATGGAGCCTTCTTATTTGACGAGTGTCTAAGTTATCTGGACATATTTGATTTTGCAAACAGTAAACCAAATTCTTATACCAAGGATGTTCAGACACGGGAAGGATCTGATTATCAATGTAGAATAGTGTTGATAGAGAACTATCTTGTTCATCAATTTCTTCACTAGTTTCAGCATGTTGAGCTAAGTGAAGGGATAAGTCACTTCCCTTGATGGTGGTAGAAGTCACGATAGTTAAATCATGCTCCTGGATCTTGGCAAGCCAATGTGCAAGCTTCTATGAAAGATAAGTCTGTGAGAGAAAAAACTTGACAGTGGGTAAAGGGACTTTTACTTAAGATGAAGTGGAAAAAAATTTCAACAACTTTAACAAGAGCAAAAGCATGCTTTCAATAAAAGAATATTTAAAATCATCATCGGAAAAGCTTTGACTCATGTAATCCACTGGTTTTTTGTTACCTTGGTCATCACTTTGCATGAGGATAACAAAAATTGCTTCCTCTGTGGCATTGGTATATATCATAAATTATTTCTCAAAATTCGACTTCGCCAGAACCAGTGTAGAACTAATTACTTTATTGATCTCTACAAAATCATATTCGACATCATCTGTCCAATAAAAGGAATGATCTTGCTTAAGCAGATTATGAATTGGCTTGACCATTACACCAAAATCAAGAAAAAATCTACGAACAAAGTTAATAACCCCCATAAAAGCTTGAACCTCCTTCTTGGAAGTGGGAGCAGGGAGATTTAGGATAGCATTAATCCTTTCAGGATCAATGCTTATTCCTGAATCAGAGACAATGTGTCCAAGGAGCTTTCCCTTGGTAACGCCGAAAATGGACTTAGAAGGATTTAGAGAAATGCCAAATTTTCTACATCGCATGAGAACTCTTTTAAGATGACCAAAATGATCTAATCGGTTTTTAGAGTACACGGTTAAGTCATCAAGATAGATATGAATAATATTGTCGATCAAATCATCGAAATCTATTTGCATATCTCTTTGAAAAGTGGCACCTGCATTGGATAAGCCAAAAGGAATACGTTCATAAGAAAAAGTGCCCCAATGAGTAATAAAAGTGGTTTTATATTTATCTTCCCTTTTTACCTTGATTTGATTGTAACCAGAGAAACCATCAAGTAAGGACATCGTCTGTGACCCTGCAACCTGCTACAAAATCATTTCCATATTAGGGAGAGGAAAATGACCTTTTATACTAGCTCAATTCAATGCACAAAAATCTACACATAATCTGATTTAACCAGTTGTTTTTCGAACGGGAACCAAATTAGAAACCCATTATGAATACTTAACCAGAAAGATAATCCCATCCTTCAAGAGTTTTTCCAACTCCTTTCGAATAGTTTCTTCCAGTGCAGGGTTAATAGGTATTTGTTTTTTCCTAACTAGTTTTATGCCCTCATTGATAGGAATGGCATGTTGTATAAGAGAAGGATCAAAACCACAAAGATCTTCATAAGACCAAGCAAAATCATCTTTAAATTCACGAAGCAGCCTGGAAAAATTCAATTTTTCTTCATCAAAACATTGGGCACCTATTTTAACATACTTTGGAGACTCGGGTGTTCCAATGTTCAAGGAAATGGTTTCACCCACTTTCCTTTTTGACTCCTCTTATTTATGTTTCTCTTTGTTGCCTACATCACTAGATGAAAATGAATTTTCTAGAGGAGTCAAGACTTTATCAATCTTGTTATCTTCCATTGATATAATTTCCTTAGGCTTATAAGGTTCATTTTGAATGAAAGCACAGATGCTCTCATCACTAGGGAAGACCTGCCATGATTCTATATTGTCAGGGATATGTGGACGATACAGAGATTGAAAAGTACAATTAGGTCTTTGTGGCAGAAGTTTCCGATTAGGAGAGGCTGCAAAAATAGCTAACCGATCAGCCATTGAGTTCAATTCCCTTTTAACATGGGTGATGTTGAAATATAGTAGGTTTGAGATAAGTTCCCAAACATTTTGGTTGTAGTGTTTCATCAACTTGTTTCTAGGAGAGTATATCTTATGTACAAGGTTCACAACAAGTTCGGAATCTCCAAAAACTGTAAGGTGACCACAACCCAAATTATAGGAATTTTCAATGCCTAACAGTAAAACTTCAAATTCGGTGACATTGTTTGTGCAAGCAAACTCTAATCTATAAGAAAAGTTGAATTTTTCCCACAGGAAAGTACAATATAATACTAGCTTTGTTTCCTTCATTGGAGAAAGAACCAACAAAGTGCATATGCCACATCCCATCGCCTAAGTCTATTTGTTCCAGGGTAGTGTCATCCTCCTTAGAAAATATGGAATAAACTCCTAGGTCCTCCTCGATATAGTTCACATTAGGATGTGGGACACTTTTTATTTAAGGTGAAATTATTCCCTCTCTAAGGACTATGATGTTTTTACCATTCCGAGGAACGGATAAGTGTGTCTCGTCGAGTGAGAGGTATCCACCTGACAAAGCTTTCCAATATCTTCCTAGGATGATCAAGTAGTTACTTACTGGCATATCGATTACTTGAATATTAAGGGTTGTCCTAATTTTAGGGTCCACGCACAAAACCAAGGTCACGTCCTTGATTTCACCTATGGTCGTTTGTTGTAGACTATTAAAAGAGAGCATGCTTCTAGAGTTTTCATTTGTACAAGACAAGCCTAGATCTTCCATAAAAATATTCAACATTACACTTGGGCCTAAACTGTCGTAAATGAGGAAACAATGGGAAATCTTATCCATAATCTTTATAGAAATATAAAATGGGGTTTTTTTTACAACGTATATAAAGTTATGTACACCTACTTTATTTATAGATGAATCCTCTTCATCTACCTCTTCCGAGAAGTTGGCTACAACATAATCCTTTCCTTCCATCACTTGTTTTAGATGCTTCTATTGTTCAGGGAAGAAAACCATGTCCAGAAGGGTTGCATCTTCTTTGATGTTGGCCAACTGATTTAGAATGTTGTATTTGGAAGAGGGGAGAGGGGAGGTAGTTCCTTGATTGTCAGGATCCTTAGGAACCTGCACAGTGGCAGCTGGTGAGGATGAGCTTGGGCTAGAAGAAGTGTGAGGAGGATCATTCTTTTTTTTGGGAGCATGGTATTTATTCCTAGTATTTATGATCATGACATCTTCTGGCTTTGCAAATTCTAGGACAACGATGGTAGTTTCAACTCTCTTGCCAAATATTTTATCTCTGGCATTCTTCTTTACCTCACATGTACTTTCCTCATGGTGTTCCTCGCAAAATTTACACCAACTACAAGGCATGGTAGGTTTAGGCTGAAAATTATTTTCATTTGGATTTCTAAAGGGGGTTGCAGAAGAAGATGAAGCTCCAGGGGTAAGAGAGGAGACATTTCCTTTTCTCTCATACGCTATCATTCGATTATTAATTCCTTGTACAAGCTATAAGAGGGCATACATGTCAGTTTGTTTAATTCAGTCTCCCTTAGGAAGACATGTTCTTTCAAATTTTTCTTCATACTCTAAACAAGTATGAAGAGTGGAACCAAGGTTATCAATGGCCTTTTCCTCAAGCCTATCACGATAAGGGGAAGGTAATGCATTATAATAATGCATGAAAGCGTCTTGGTTCTTAGGTCTAATGAATTTAGGGATTTGATTGTATAACTTGGTGAAACGCAAGTTGAAGGACTTGATAGTCTCACCATCCTTATAAGCGATGGTATTGTACTCTTGTAATTGCTCGGTTGGGCCTTTGGATTTCCCATAGGTATATTTGAACCAACAGACTAACTCCTCCCAAGTAGATAAAATATTAGGAGGGAGATCAAAGAAATCGGTAGCAGCCTTCCCTTCAATGGAATTGACAAATAAGTGAATACAAGTGTCGTTGGCATTGGCTCCTATGTTGTGACAGGCATTAGAAAATTCCACCAAGTGTTCATTTGCAGTGACAGTGTTATTCCCTAAAAAACTAGGGAGATGCTCTTTGAATTTAGGAAGTGGACGAGTAGCAGGTGCCAAGTTAAGAGGGGAGGAAACATGCCATGAGGTGTTTGTAACATCTTCTTCAAACTGAAAAGGCCTACGTTTTAATGACTTTGGCGAGGTTTGTGGTGGATTGGACAGGGACTTGGTGACTATATAATCTATCAATCACTGACGAAGTTGGATATTGAGATGAAGAAGAACCTCTAGAGCCACCACTAGATGTCATCTTGTGGATGATAGGTAAGGGAGAGAAAGACAAACTTGATGAATTAGACAAGGTTCTCCTTAGAGTACTTTGCTGGGTTGCTAACACAATGTTCCTTCTTCCTATTTCAGCAATAGGATTAATTTCCGGTGATAACCTCTTCTTCTCCTAGAAACACGAGGGTCTAAGGACATGAAAAGAAGATCAAAACTGAAGGAAAAAAAAATTATGGTTGATTCCTAAGTTGTCTATGCCTAGCTTCCCAACATTCTTGGGCACTTATGTCTTGTTCAATTGTTGCCCATGAGAGATTAAGCTCAACCTGGGTATTATCAATGTCTAAGATGGTTTTAAACAAGTTTAAAGCAATGTTGGTCTGATCTTGAAGATCGGGCTCAATATTAGGTTGCCTTGCAACAGGTACAGTCATTAATAATTGAAACAGACAAAGAATCAATATTAGAAAATTAGATATAGATAATCAAGCATAAAAATGAACCAGAGAGATATGGAAGATCTCCCCAGTATGGTCGCCAAATAAATGTTGAGGAAAAGATATGACATGATCTTACTCAATCATTTTCATATCTTGCTTGGCTAAGGCAAGATAGATGGGAATATCACCCTATGGTTATAGCCTCAAAAATTGTTTCCTAATCCACAAGTATTGGTTACAAGGGCTCAAGCTAATTTTTTTTATAAATAAAATATTGTTGTAAAATTCAATATTTTATGTAATTTTCTGAATATAACAGATACAGAAGTAAATGTGGAGACAAAAGAAAAAATACCAATTCAATAATTAACATAGATGAGACAGAATAGCAATCGCTTATTTCATTCCAATTAATCAAAAGAATCGTTCTATTTACAAAAATCCCTGAGGAAGTTTGGACCAAAGTCAAACTTAGATGTCCCCGATGAAAACCATACAAAAGGACTTCTGACAGAAAGTAAAAAACTGAAATTTAAAAGTTGGATCAGCTTGCCACATATTTTTTCCCACACGACACTACACAATATCCTTTATCAGTCATGAAATTTAATTTATAAACAGACAAGTCTACACAGACTATCAAAGATAGATCAACACCTCTAAAAAACAAGTGTATGAATGATGTAATTCAGCCTTGAATCTTGTTGTCTACAATAGGACCTTGTTGTCATAAAAGAGAATTAGGCTTTCAATGAATTAAAGAATGAATGAAAATTGAACTATCTCTACAAAACTCAAGAGTAGACTTTAGTATGCTTTCTCCTTCTATTATCATCTTGTTCCTCCTTCTCTTTTTTCTTTTAAGCAATCAAAATTAGTTGAAGTAGTTAAACTACCTCTTTTAGTTAAGTTAACTAAAACTCAACTAACTTTTAGTTTAGGGGAAGAATTAATATAATAATAAGAAGGGTCTTTAATAAATAATAACTAGTAGGTGGGACCCCTTGTGACTCCCTTTAGTTTCTTAACAAAAATAAACACAACTAGTTAATCAATCAAACACATCCCTCCTTGTGTCTCCCATCATCATTCTCATAATCAGAAAATTAATATCAATGATATTTTAAACCATATTCAAAAATATAATATCCAAAATATCCAAAAATAATGTGTTGTCCAAAAACTTCAACAATCAACTATTCTCAACAATCAATAAATAATTACACTCAAAACCCATATTTGCCACTTTGGGAGGCAATTTTCCCTTTGTTTCTACTGTCTCCCTTTGATTTCTCTGAATTAGCCTTAGGTTGTGTGGAGCCTTTAGGCATGATCTCACTGATAACATGAGAGCAATCATCTCTCAAGTGCATGATTTGGCAGAATCACTTGAGGGAGAGGAGGGGGCAGCACCATCTTTTCCTTTATCATGTGCATGGTGGGCTTCGGTTTTGAGCCTCTTTCTTGTGTGGGAAGACTATACATGTGAGTGTGGAGGGGAAACTTGGAAAATTGGGTTAATCGGTGGAGGAGGAGCAGGTAGAGACAAATGGGCCAGCCACAATGTTGGGAGACTGTTGGGTGAACAATCTCCTGCCATCCATCATTTTTAGGGACTTCAGGTTGTAATGAGACATGAGGGGGCACTGGGATGCCAAGGACATGTTGGGGTTGGAAGGGAGGCCTTTATGGCCTAGGTTGGACTACCCCTTATCCAATCCAATTGAAAAATCCATCTTGGAATAGCTGGTTCAACTATTGTGGATCTGCATCAAAATGTATCAAAAACCTTAGCCTTCTAGGGGCCCTATTCCAATTTCCTCTCCCATGTTATTTTGTCCATGGCTTCCTATGTTGAAGAATCTCATTCATGTATGCAACGTTTATTAGAAAATTTCTTCTTAAACAAACCATACATGACGTCTCTTTAAATATGAAACAAAGTTTGTCTCAACAACACATCAAACTCATGCAATCCAATCCATAAAAATCGTTTAATACTTGTCAATGAGCAAGGAGTGAATAAGGGTTCTGGAATATCTGAGGGGTTGTATTGAGAGAAAAGTGATAAAATGAAAGCGAGTAGATCATGGTTACTACTCAACAAATCATCAAGCAATCAATTGTTTTGTAATAACAAAACATATCAATTGTAACGCATATATGTGTCATCCTTCAATTGTTATAATACAGAGTTTTCATTTAATTATAATTTAATTTTAAGAACAGGGCGTGCAAAGTGAATCTGGGAATGTGAGGGGATTTGTAATGTGAGAAAAAGTGAGAGAATGGTAGGGAAGTTAATGGATATTGTTCATAAAACAAATTAATTAATCAATAATCATAACTTTGTACTAAAATCAATCAAAAAAACACCAACATTACTGTGTATCAAACTGTTCGTTGTTCCAACATTTAAATTTCCCAAAATTTATCAATTCAGAACATTTTGTGCAATCATACTCATAATTGAAACAACTTCACATTTCAACAGTCTTGTTAAGAAAACGTTGATCTTTTATTTCTTTGCCTTCCTTTTTTTTTTTTTTTTTAAACACACAGCAATATGTTCGACCTCTATCCCATAATGCATCACTATAATAAAAACATCCATTGTCTTCTAATTTACAATCATTTCCCAATTTAAAATATGCATAGGTCTCTTTTTTAAATATGAACAGACTTCCATAATATGCCTGATTACACACAATCTTCATCATATCAATCAACATGGTGTTGCAACGAAAACACGGTCAACATAAAACCTAAGCCTAATCATTGTTGATATAACCATTATCTGCACGATCATTCAATAATATATGCAAGGCGAACATAACCAATTACGCATAGTCACCATTTCCACAATTAGATATAACCCTGATCGGGCCTAGCTTAACCACGGGCATTTCCAATTTGAAATTAAGACCATGTTGTAAGAACACAGTGAGAGGAATCATAACAAAAAGATAACAGCCCTCGACTGTATATAATGTTTTGTTCCCAATTGTAATTGTTCAATAAATTTAATCATAGAAAGATGAGATAGGGACTTGACGAAAACTCCATAACCATTCCACTAATAAACCAATATTTTTCAACCAAGAAGATGCATGAAGGGGGAAAGGACAGTTGGATATTTAAATCGGGCTATGTCGAAACAAATATAGGGATACAATCAAGAGGATGCTCATTTAACAATAGCACAGAGAACTGGAGGTCTTCAGAGACATATCAACCACGGATAAAATAGCTTTCAATACAGAGACAGTAGTAAGCCACGGGGTCTTCTTATTACTCCTAGCCTGGGCAATGGAACCAATAGTTAGCCACAAAGGAAAACAACCATGGGTAGGGTATAAAAATCTAGTTCACATAGTGTGTTTTACGCTTGCAGAGGAGAAGTGAAGTTAACTGGACAGTGACATTTACAAAGAACACATAGAGATATAACCTCTTTGTCCACTTCCTTAAGAGATGAACCATTTGACAACAATACCAGTGAGGACACATAACACCGAGGTATAACTTACATCACCCCACAACCATACAATATATATTAACGTTATGGCCACCTTAAGACTGGATCTTGGGATACTTTGGTGAAAGGACAATGATAATGAGCCCACAACCATGACTCTAGTATGAAGAAAATACACAGCAACCGAATGGAAATCTGAATGTGACTGGATAGGGTTACACTCATGAATGTGGAGGAACAACCGGCAATAATACATAGAATGAAACCCTTCACCATTAATACAGAGTGATATATACCAAATTCACTTATTATCCAGAGAGACTCACCACGATTTTAACCGATAGATAAACCAGTGAATGCACAACTCAAACAAAAACCAATTCTTTTGCTTGCAATGTGAAACAATTGCAGTCATCACAGAGAGAAATATCACATATTTACACCATTGAAATTCTCAGGAACACACAAACCCAAGCATTATTGAGCCATTTTTTGTTCATACACAGAGCATAATTCATGGATGGAGTGAAAAATAACCATACCTGTAATAAAGAGCTTAAACGGGCGAGTTAATCGAGCCTTCTCCAAGAGCCTGAAATGCGGAGCTTCATAACTAACAGGTCGAAATGAAACAAGGAAAAATGCTAGGGTGAAAACCTGTAATGCCCATTTCATTCTAAGCATTAATTTAATCTCATAAACAATTCATTTTCTAAACGGAGATAACGATTTCACAGCATATATTTATTTTCTCAACAGCAATTTCGGTAATTTAGATTTATCACAGTGTAATAACTTTCTGGTAAAAATGAAATAAATGCATAACTTGACAAATACCTGATACTGATGATAATTTATGTTGCCTTTCTACCTCTTCTTCTGCTGGTACACGGATCAATCCTGCCACAAACAAGCAATTAACTGCCCAAAACTACCGTCCTCCCTGCCAACTAGGAAAACTACCTAGCTCCAGGATATCTACGGATATCCTAGCCCTTCGTGCCCAAAACCTTCAGCAACTCGGTGCCTCTCTTGATCAAAGCCACAGTCCAGAACACTATGTTCCTTGCTTACAGCAAGCCAACATCCCACAAAATACCACAGGCTCACAGCCAATACAGTAGTGTACAGAAAATTGCTACTCACGGTAGATACCGTGGTGCAGAACTCTCTGCTCACCACAGAATACAACAGTTCATCGCAAAACACAGAGTCCAGAGGCCCTCTGCTCACCCAACACAATAGTTCACAGCCAAATATCACAGTACGTAGAATCTCTCTGCTTCCAGAAAATACAGTGGTCCTGAGCTCACAGCCCCGCAGCATCCATCCCCGCCGAATGGAATGCACATCCCCCTCTTCCCATCCCTTATTCCTCCCTGCCGCCTCACACAGTAACTCTACCACCAACCCCCTCCACACGTCCTCCGACCTGCGTCCCCCAATAAATTTTATTGCCTCGGGATTTATGGGCTCCTACACCCTGCATACGCAACCCTGTGCATACGTAACTCTGTTGTTATCTCCATTCTTACTGACTGTCTTTTAAATTGGTTTATCAGATCATTGAATGCAGTCTGCAATCAATGTTATTTTATTAACTGTAATTCTTCCTTAATTAAATCTTTCTTAATAATCTTTAATCATTTATCAATTTAGGGGCGTTACATACACCTACCCTTCAAGAAACTTTGTCCCGAAGTTAGGGTATCAGATGGTACCAGGAAAAGAGCATGGTTCATACATTCACAGCAAGGAACTGATATTATCAGTAAGTAAGTCAAGCAGTTCATACAT
>ML859163.1:0-16179 GCA_009831015.1 Picea engelmannii | reverse complement strand
ATTTTGAGGGAACTCCTTCTGGGCTTAATTCGGAGATATACATGGTCTCCCATTTTGAACTCTTTTGGAGTTCTCTTTTGATCAGCATAACTTTTCTATTGGTCCTGAGCGACCTTTAGATTTTGTTTTATCTGAGTCACTTGCTGTTCCATTTCTTTTAGCATGTTGGGTCCAAAATAAATCCTATTTATAGAATTACCCCAGCTGATTGGAGTATTACACGGCCTACCATAGATGACCTCGAAGGGACTCATCTTTAAGGATGCTTGGTATTCGTTGTTGTAGGCGAATTCTACCAATGGCAGATAGTCTTCCCATTTCCTGGGTTGATGCATTACATGCATCCTTAACATATCCTCTAATATATGATTCACTCTTTCTGTCTGTCCGTCGGTTTGAGGGTGATAGGTGGTCCTGAACAACAATTTGGTCTCTAAACCCGCCATCAGTGATTTCCAAAAATTGGAAGTAAATTTTGTGTCTCTGTCAGATATTATCTCTCTCGGCATACCGTGCAGTCGGAATACCTCTTTCAAGAATATCTGGGTGATATATATCGCTTTGCAGGTTGATTTTATGGGAATGAAATGATCATACTTGCTCAGTTTATCTACTACTACCATAATGGCATCATTCTGCTTGGTTGAAGTTGGTAATCCAGTGATAAAATCCATGGAGATGGTTTCCCATTTCCATTCTGGGATGGGTAAAGGGTGTAATAGTCTTGCTGGGTGTTGATGTTCTACTTTAACCTGTTGGCATTCTATGCATTGGGCCAAATATTTGGCTATGTCTTTCTTCAATCCAGGCCAATAAAATTGTTTCCGGGTGGCAGTGATCATTTTTTGGTATCCTGGGTGACCAGTGTATGGTATTTTATGTAGTTCATCCATAATGAACCTCTTCAAGTCGTCACAATTTGGAATGTACAGTCTATCTTTGTAAGTGAGAAGACCTCCTT
The DNA here is from genome assembly GCA_009831015.1 of Picea engelmannii. NCBI lineage: Eukaryota > Viridiplantae > Streptophyta > Pinopsida > Pinales > Pinaceae > Picea > Picea engelmannii. Next base: position 15,218 of record ML859163.1, on the reverse strand, counting down.
CAGTCATCTGGTAGCCTTCATACTTTACTTCAGAGGTTTCTTGCTGTAGGTACAAGGTCACAGTTTGAATGAAGGGATCTGTCTCTTGTGCATTTTTGACTCTGTTCTTGACATCTGTCTCGTAGGTACTCACTGCTTCCAAGTGAATTGTTTTCATGCTTCTGCTAAGGGCATTGACCACCCTATTTTCCTTCCCTTTGATGTGTTTGATTTCAAAATCAAATTCGCTAAGGAGGGCCATCCATCTAGCTTGTTTAGCATTGAGCTTTGGTTGGTCAAACAAATACCGTAATCCATGGTGATCTGTCATAAGTACAATTTTTCTTCCCAAGAGGTAATGACTCCACATTTTTAAGGCATGCACTAAGGTAGCCAGTTCTAGATCATGATTCGCATAGTTGACCTCATGTTCATTCAATTTTCGGGACTCATAGCAGATCACCTTTCCTTCCTGCATAAGGACTCCTCCGAGCCCTTCCTTACAGGCATCTGTGCACACAAGGAAGTCAGCTTCTGGGTCAACGATTTTTAACATGGGTGCATGGGTTAGTAGATGTTTGAAGGTTTGAAATCTTTCTTCACATTGCTGTGTCCACAGGAATTTTGTCCCCTTCTTCTGGAGGGTAGTGATTGGACAACCAATCTTGGAGAATCCTTTTATAAATATCCTATAGTATCCCACCAAACCCATAAAGGATCTAATGTCTGAGACATCCTTTGGGGTAGGCCATTCCATGATAGACTTGATCTTGTCAGGATCTACTGCTACCCCTTCCTTGGATAGAACATGTCCCAAGTAATGTATTTTCTTATGAAAGAAGTCACATTTGCTGGATTTAGCATAGAGTTGATGCTCTCTTAGAACTTGTAGCACAAGTCTGAGATGCTCTTCATGTTCTTATCTATTCTTAGAGTAGATTAATATGTCATCAATGAAGACTAGTACAAATTTATCTAAAAATTTACTGAGTACAATTTTCATTAAGCACATGAAAGTGGCAGGGGCATTGGTTAACCCAAATGGCACTACCACAAACTCATAATGACCATACTGTGTCCGAAAAGAAGTTTTATGGATGTCTTCACCCTTGATTCGGACTTGATGGTATCCCGACCTCAAGTCAATATTTGAGAAAATAGATGCGCCTCCCAACTGATCGAATAGATCATCGATCCTGGGAAAGGGGCACTTGTTCTTTATGGTTACTTTATTAAGTTGTCTATAATCTATACACAGTCTAAGGGTGCCATCCTTCTTTTTCACAAACAAGACTGGTGCTCTCCACGGGGACACACTGGGTCGAATATAACCCTTATCCATCATTTCTTTCAATTGTAATTTGAGTTCCACTAACTCAGGTGTGCTCATCCGGTAGGGTGTCCTAGACACCGGCACCACTCCTGGTGCAAGCTCTATCGAGAAGTCAATGTCTCTTCTCGGAGGTAGACCCGGTACCTCTTCCGGAAACACATCTTTGTATTCTCTCAGGATAGGGTGATCATCAAGGCTTGGTTTAGCACCTTCGATTGTTTTCAACACCTTTATTGCATATAGGGGACATCCCTTTCGACAATACTTTCTCATTTGCAGGGTTGATATTTGTCTCACCGAGACCGATTTTCGGATCCCTTGGAGGGTTATTCGTTTTCCCTCTTTGCTCACATATTCTAAGGTTTTATGGTAACAATCCAATTTGTGTTTATGGGTGGCCATCCAGTCCATACCAATCAACAGATCGTATGATCCCAGGGGTAATACGTTAAGGGTTGCTTGGGTGGGGAAATCACCCAACATTAAATGGCAGGATGGTATGACCTCTACTACCCTTCTTTTGGTGCTAGTGGCTAACTGTGCCAACCATGGCATGGTTTGCTTCTTTGGCTGTAGTTTACACTTATCAACTGCTCTAGGGGATATATAACTCAAATTTGAACCAGGGTCAATCAAAACAGACACCAGATGGTTGAAAATCATACCTTCTATTTCCACTATTGAAGCTTGGAGGTCATCTTGGTTATCATCCAATGCTGCATAAATCTGCGACACACTCCTTGCCACATCATTGACTGTGGTATCTTCCTGAATGTTATAAAATTTCCGACTGTTCTGTTGTCGGTGTGGACAGTCTCTCAGGAGATTCTCTTCTCCGCAACCCTAGCATTTCAGAGGTTCTCTCTTTGGGTTATTAGTCTTTACTGGCATAGGTCCAAAAGTTTTATTTCCGTCTGATGATGGAAATTTCTGTTGGAGTTCACTCCGGGATGGATAGTTCATTCTAGGGTTCTTCTTGTAGTTCTTAAATCCTAAGGATTTGATCCCCCTTTTCTGAAATCGTGAACCACTCTTCTGTTTCCAGTCTCCATGAGACTCTGCCCGATGTCCATATTGTTCATGACAATATGTTGCCTTTCGAATAGTGTCTTCTAAGGTCTTTGGCTCGTCGAATTCGATTTGGTTCCGATATTCCTTGGGTAGCCCACTGATGAAGCATTTCTCCTTCGCCTTCTCTACTTTGATGTAGGGTACATATCTCAATAAGTCGAGGAATTTGTTGAAATATTCCTCTATAGTGAGTTGCCCCAGTTTGAGTTCATAAAACCCTTTAGCCTTCTCGTCAAAATATCTTTCCGACAAATACTTCTTCCGGAAGTACTTTTCAAATTGTTTCCAAGACAGGTCCTCATCGTGGACCCCTTTCATATTCTTAAGGTCTTCCCACCAGATGGAAGCCTTTCTATTCAGATTGAAAGTGGCCACTCAGGCCTTCAAATTCTCTAAAAAATCATGGACTCTGAAATATTTCTTCAGTCCAAGTAGCCAAGCCTCGGCTTCCTCTCCCTTCTTTATCTCACTGTCGAAGGAGGGAGGTTTGGCCTTTCTGAATTCCTCAAATTTATGACTCTTGGAAGTCTTTTGCTTCTTCTATTTTCTTCAAGAATAGGAACTGGTCCTGCTACTGGAAGAGTCTTTTGAATCGCTAGCTTCCTTCTCAGTGGAATCGTCCGACACGGGTCCTTTACCTCTGGGGTGGACCTTTCTTGAGGTTCTCCTCTCAGTATGGCCACTGATATGACCATGTTTCTGCACTTTGGGTTCATGCTGCATTTGTCGCTGTAGGTTGGATAAGCTCTGCAGTAACACTACATTAATTTTAGTTTGCTTTTCTTGTTCTTTTATCATCCTTTCATTATCGGCCTTGTAGCTTTGCAACTCAACCATGAGATTCCTCATAGTCTCGGCTAGGTCTGGAGGGGTTCCTATCACTCTTCTTTGTTCAGACTCTTCATCTCTATTATGGGAGCCTTCTCCCATATCTTGGTGAGTCACCATTCTCTGCATCTATAAATTCCCATGGTTGATCATCCGCTTAGGTGAAAGAACAAACATTGATTGTTAGTCAAGAGTTAGATATATTTTTTATAATCTGCGCATAATTTATAGTTCTTTCACATGCATACACAGTCGGGTTCTTGTTTCCAATTTTTCAATCCTGGACAAGAGAGTTACGTTAGGGGGTTTCTCTTCATAGGAGTACTTCGAACGGAGCTTATGCGCAACTCTTTCATGAGCCTAATCAGGCCGAGTGTTGTAACCATGCTCTGATACCGCTTTGTCACATACCCACTACCATAATCGGATTTTTCTGGTCTTCTGCCAAATCAAAAGCCCTAAAAACATCCATGGAGGACCAGCGTAAGCTGGCTCTTTCTCTCTCCCTGCTCCCATGTGGTCACGGGTCTTGATCACAGTCCAAATAAATGCAGTACCTCTTTCCTATTTTGTGCCTCGACGCTACAATGATGTTGAGTCGTTTGACTTGGAAACCGCTGAATCCCGACAGGGCTAGCGATTGGCCAATGGGGACGAATACCTACAGGATTAGCAAATGGCTAATAGGGACAAATCCCAATAGGGATAGTGAACAACCAATGAGAAATGGCCCCGTTGCGCGGTTAAGTGAAATACAGGTGGTAAAGAGGGAAACACGACATGGTAGTCGACATGACAGGAGGGGCCACACTTCACATGCCACACTATTCCAGACCCCCCCTCCCCACCCCCATTAAAGGAAGAATGGAAAGGGGGGTTCGGAATCCACCTGAGCACCATTGATCATGATGGATTAATCTTGACCGTTCGAGAGTTGCGTGTCCAATTCCGGACCCCCCCCCATTAAAGGCAGAATGGCAAGTGGGCTCCAGAATGCATCCTCAGTTGTAGATCTGGGCGGGTGGATGCTGGCCATCCATATCTGCTCTCTACTTACCCTAATGCATGTTCATGCCCCAGTGTAAAACTGACATCTCTTCCTCACATCAGATGGTCGTTACGGACCCTGATATTTCCCGATGGAATCGTATCCATTCATCGAGACTTAGCCACATGCTATCGTGTCGTCATTATGGATGGGGATTTGTTAAGGAAAGAGCCCAAGTTTTTGTCAGTGGAACTCCCGAATCCATGATCCCCGATTTCCTAAAATGGGTAATCTATCGACACGTCACCTCCTTGAATCGGACAGTCCACAAATGCTCCGAGGTTTCCACCCAGGAAAGTCTCGACCCCTTGTCGCCAGGACTCCTGATCTCGCGATTCTTGGTTTCCTGAAATGGGAGATCTTATGACTCGTGGCCTCCGTTAATTGGATGACTCAAATCTATCCCGGGGTTTTCACCATGGAAAATCCTGATCTCTTGTCAACAAGAATCCTGATTCTGCAATTCTCGATTTCCCAAAATGGGAGATCTTACGACACGTGGCCTCCATTAATCAGATGACTCAGATCTATCCTAGGATTTTCACCATGGAAAATCCCGACTTCTTGTCAACAGGAATATCAATTCCGTGATTCCCAATTTCCCAAAATGGGAGATCTTATGACACGTGGCCTCCATTAATCGGATGACTCAGATCTATTCCGGGGTTTTCACCATGGAAAATCCCGACCTCTTGTCAACAGGAATCCCAATTCCACGATTCTCGATTTTCCGAAATGGGAGATCTTATGATACGTGGCCTCCATTAATCAGATGACTTAGATATATCCTAGGATTTTTCGCCCCTATACACTGGAGTCTTAACATATCCAATGGCTATCGGGTTTTTTTTAGCCGATATCTAAGAGCTCATATTGGTTCCTACCCGTGCATTCTTCCATGACTCCCTAGGTGTGGAAAAGATCCACGGTCCAGATACTCTCATGAACCATGGGGGATCTATGGTCCTAAACTCTTCGCTACCCATGAAGACACAGGAAAACAAAGTGGTAAGGCATTTAACGCCCTACTTTCTCCTACTAATCTAATGGTCATGGGTGACCGTAGATTCCCTGACGAAATCTCGTCCGTTGATTAATACCTATCAGGGTTAAGGTACTTAACTTTCCATATTCTTCCTCCGATCTGACGGTCGTGAGTGACCACATATCTCTTGAGGGAATCTCATCCGTCGATTCGTTACTTCATCCTTACACTGTATTCTTGGTTTTCAAGAGAATCGTCCCTCCTTATGCAGGGTTACTAAGGCCTTACACCTTCACAACCGCCTTCCCGGTTCTTGATGGGCTTTTCAAGGAAGGTATTTCTATGGGGGGATTTACTCAGGTTACTACCTGAGGTATATAAGGAGGTCGCCCCCCTTGAGAACTAGACGTGAAGTTTGAATTAGATCAGGATGCACACAAATAATGAATTCATGAGGACATAAACCATACAAAATATTTCCATATAGATATACAACTACTAGTTCTGATCAAAACACCGTACAAACATTCTTATAATGAAATCATTCACAGTTTCACAACTTATGAGCACAATTATTAGAATAAGCACATATATATATATCAAGATGCCAGAGGAAAAACACTTATCAGAGATAACACCAGGGGTCAAGCAACTGCTGAGAGGGGTGCTCGTTTACACCCAACCGTAGGCTTAGCGACTCCCAGCGAATTTACCACTAGACACCCCCGAGCTGAGACCACGATGCTGTGAGACTCCGTCTCTATTTTCCAGTGACTAGGAGTGAAGGTTGCAATCCTTCCTCTATGCTATCACCCACTCTGCATATTGCCAGAGTTCTCCCCTCGCGTCTACCCTCCAATCACTTCTACCCCATGCCTTATCCTCTTGCGAGGTTGCATGTGGCATGATTACCCTCTCACTGGCCAGTCATGATGGCTCTACAGATGGGTGGTTCACCTCCCCATCCCTCATTAATTCCTGAGGAGCCATCAACCTACCAGTCTGCGAGGAATTTAATTCGGGGCCAGTGAGCCTCTTTTGGTTCTCTGGGCCAGTGGAGTCCAAATACGGTATTAATTCTTGGTGGAAGTTAACGCCACATTTATAGGTGCGTTCCATCGCCATTGTGGTCTCTTTTCTGCACATCCCCTCTCAGCAGTCCCGCAATAAAATTCATAATGTTATTCACATTTATTGACCATTTACTTAAGGTCCATTTACATCACATATTCACATTTATGAGTTCTCCATAGTTCTTGGCCAGTCCAGTTATTTTTTTTACAAACTGGGGGAAACAGGGTGTTACACAAGGTACCTTAGTATAATCCAATGAATGTGAATAAATGAGTTGAAGTTGAACACTCAATGGAATCTTCCAATCAAGGGTCAATGATGTGAACCTATTGTTGAAAGCGAAGAAACCTGCCATTGAGGCATGCATGCTCTAAGGTACTAAATGATTTCTAAGTCTTGTTCCCAGATAATGAGTTGAAGTAGAAAGGAAAAGACTCCTTGCAGGAGGGCCTTGATGTATCCCCCATCAATGACACAAAATATGTAACATATTTGAGGTATATCAAATCATAAAGTGATTCGAAACTGACACAGGGATGGTTGGCATGGTAGAAAATTTACAACTTCATATGGCTGACTCAATAGAAGGCTTGTTTGGGTTGGAATTCTCTTGAACATATGAATGAAATGATAGTTGTCGTGGAAACATTGACTCAAGGAGGACCCAACATATGAAATTGTGGATGGTCAAACGAGAGACAAATGGATTTCCCAAACTGGATACAATGATGAATAGGGGATGTCATGTTCAAGAGTGACTAGTACTGCCACTAACACAAATACAGAGACAAATTTATTTCCCAATTTCCCCCCACCATTTTTGGAGAGTACCTCTTTATTTTTACGCAAGATTGAGGAGGATAACATATGCTTGTTGATGTAATCTCATCCTTCGGATGTGTCCCTCAGAGTATGTTTAACGAAACCTAAGAAGGAGTGGTTCGATCCCATATGGGTCTTTCGATGTTTGTTTAACGATTCCAAAGAGAGAAAACTAAGGGGTTTTGCATTTTTAGAGAGTCTGAAAAACAATTAAAGAGAACTCCATAATTTCCTTTTTCATCAATTAATCCGACAAGACCGAAAAAGTGATAACCTACCGCTCATCATATGTTTTCTTCAAATAATTTTACGAGCGTGAAAAGAGCAAGGTCGCTCAACAATATTTTCATTTTTAAGGAGTGTAAAAAGAGATTAAAGGATAATCCATAGATTTTGTTTTTCATGTCACCATTATGAGTTCGAAAAAAAGACAAAAGACTACTTGATTACGTTCTCATGTTTTATGAGCGCAAGAAAGAATTAAGACTCTGCTCAGAGTTTTTTCTGAAAAAACCCTAAAAGGATCTATACATGCGACAAATATAAAAATAAACCAAAAATAGGACCCTTGTTCCAACGTCTCACCTCTAGACTTTTCAATCTTCAAAAATCAATCACTTGTGAAGTTGTTAAGACTTTAGGGTTTGGATAAATCATACAAATAATTTAATATACAAATGAAAAGTGATAAAAGTCAATAAAATAGGTAAAAAACCACATTTTACTATTTCATTTGTAACTTTACCCAAATATTGCTCCAAAGCCCTTTTTCACCTCGATTTTCAACTATTGATTGTGGAGTGCATGATGGATAATTTCACGAATCGTCTCTGCCAAAGAGGTAATCTCCTTCTCCTTCATCTTTGCATGGTTTCAAAATTTATTTTCATTGGTTAAATTTATGTTTTGGTTTTTTTTTTTAGGGCTTACTCATGCGTTGAGGTCGTCCCAAGTGCCCTATATCAGGAATCATGATGATCTATGATCATCATAGGTGACCCTAAAGGTAGGGTGCGACGATGTGGCACTGTGAGAATACACAGGCCCACGATGATTGCATCCCAAAATTTAATAAGATGAACCCAACAAGGGAAAACCCCCAGGAAATATATTTATGTTTCTAATCTCATCTTATGTTTCCTTGGAAAGGTTTCCTCAGTTAAGATGTTGGAGTGGTGTGAATGAGAGCATGAAGAAGGATATTACTTCGTTGGGAATGAACCAGGAACAATTATGGCCCTTCAACAGTGTGGGTTACTAAAATTCTTCAAGATTCAGGGCATGAGAGCCCAGTTGAGACTACTGGAGTACTTGGTTCACATGTGGGATGTGAATGAGTAGGAATTTCATGTGGGTTCCCACACACTCACCATATATATCGAGGATATCTATTTCCTGACAGGACTATCTCGCTGTGGTTTGTAGGTGTCACTTATAGGTAGCAGGGGTGGCAGTGAGCTTATGAACTACTATGTCTGCCATCATTGTGTGATAGGTACTGAGAAACATAGCGGTAAGGTATCTATCAGGGATGTAAGGGATTTTCCTTTGCGGACTATCCTCTATACTATTACTCACATGGCAGGGAGTGAAACTCCCCACATGGATCTGTAGATCCATTTTTAGTATGCATTGGAATGTATGGAGCCCAGGGTCTTCAACTGGTGCGAAGAGGTCCTAAAAATCATGAAGAAACAACTTACCAAGTGCATAATTGGTGGGTTAAAACAATTTGGATATGGGTCTATTTTGGTATCCTTCTTCCTAAAAAGGGTCCCTATCCTATGCTTACAGGTGGATTGGGGTATACCCACTCCACAGGATCTAAGGATGAAGAGGTGGGTAGATCTCATGGCCCGTCATGGAGGTGGTACCATCATCAGGTATGATGATGTCTTCTTCCAATGTCTAAGGATTCAGTCGCTCATGGTAGAATATTATGCGTATGCTGGGGTGGATTTCCATGGAGATCCAGATTTATCTCTTCCTGAAGGTTCCCAGTGGGGGGACATACGTAAGAAGGAATTTTTGTTTATATAATATTTTTGTTATTTTTAATGATATAAAAAATTTTGGTGTTATTTATCCGAGTACTAATAGAGTGCACTTTGATAATGCACATGTGGGACCTTATCGTCCTCCAGGTTCATTCCCAATCCAGAGGTGGGGAGAAAGAGGCATTGTAGCAAGAGTAGATGCCGCATATCTAGAGGTCATAGAACAAAACCTAGAGGGGTTGACCATGCATGTCCCTGATGCCACAGTGGATGAGCTCCCTAGGCATTATCAACACCACACAGTGGGCTTATCCTCATCCATCGGTCGAGTGCTCCATAGAGTAAAATGGGAAATTTATTGTTATAGAGAGAAACATCCTTGATGATTTTGTACATGAAGCTATGGGATTCACATTTTTGATATTTTTGTCTTCAGACAAAAACACTTTTTTTAAACTTTTATTGTTATATAAATATAAGGATTCTACCGACTTACGTGTTGTATGTACAAAGTGTTATTGGATTTTATAAATGTCTCAAATGTATTTCTAACACATAATTATCCAATGCATCTGTTAATGTATTTAGACATCTAGGAATGTGTTGATATTTAATGTAATTAAAATGACGTTCCAAGAGGCAAATTTGTAAATACACCCTTAGCAAAGTAGGACTCCGGATGGAATAAACATTACTCAATTGTAGGACTACTAACTGTGAATCAAGTCGTACAATAAGATGGAATATTCCAAGTGAAACAACGCCAGTTAATAATTCAATAACTGCACTATATTCCGTGATATTGTTAGTAGCACGACCAAGGAAAACACCATGTAGAGTGATCAATTCATCTATAGGTGTGTATATTTCCTAAGAAGTAGACGCTAATTTTTGAGTACTATGACTAACACCATCAACAAAGCCAATTTAGGGTAGCGAAGACACCGACATCTGGAAACCAAGCACAATGCAAGGTAAGTAGTTGAAGGGTGAAACCAAAAGTCAAAAAATCACACAAGAGTATGATACATAAAAATACACAACACTCATGCAAAGATGATTTAATCATAGTACTTATTCAAGTAAATCCCATTTCTGGTCTCACTCAAAGGGATTCCATCATAATATACCAACTCATAAGCTCCTTTCTCCAACACTCGTTTCAAAATATAAGGACCTCACCACATGGGCTTGAATTTATTGGCCCCTAACAAATCACGATCTTTCTCGTAAAGAAGAACAAGATCACCTTCAGAAAAAACACATGGTTTGACATGCTTGTCATATTGAGCTTTGACACTCTTTTTTTGAGTTTGAATAACTAAGGCAACATCATGGTGGGTTTCATCTAGTTGCATCAAATAAAAAAGATGTTCTTCCTCAGTTGAGGTGTTAGGGAGAAGTTCGACAACTAGCTTCAAATATGGGATTTCACATTCAATCGCAAAAATTTCTTCGATACCATATACTAATTGGAAAGGTTTAAATCCTATGGTAGACTTAATGGATGTCTGATAGGCCCATAATGACGAGAACAACATCGAGTGCCAATTTGACTTGTGGATTCCTACCATCCATCAAATCATAGTAGTGAGAACTTTGTTAATTTCTTCAACCAGGCCATTGGCCTATGGATAATAGGGGGTTGAGTTTTCAAGCCGAAGACCCAACTTTTTAGTAAGTCCAGACATCATAAAATTGCGAAAATCACTATCGTGATCAGTAATAATGGCTTGAGGGACACCAAATCTAGTAATGATATGATTGAATATGAAAAAAGATGCAATTTTCCTAGTATTATCAAATGTAGGCATCGCCTTAGCCCACTTAGTGAAATAATCCACATCTACAATAATGTATCCATTCCCCCCGACTAAGTGAGGGTTACATGTCATGAAGCCAATACTCCATTTAGCGAAGGGACTGACAAAAGCTACAGGGTGAAGAGGAGCATGGTGAGATCGAATCTTATTTTTGTAGGTTTGAAAAGCATGGATTTTCTGGATGACAATAATGCAATCCTTAAACAATGAAGGCCAAAAATAACTAGCTCGTAAGATATTTTGGGCAGTGGCATACCCAGACATATGACCGCCACATGTTCTAGAGTGAAATTCATTCAAAGATTTCTTAGCTTCATCATAGGTGAGACATCATTGAAATATGGAATCAATACCATGACGGTAAAGGGTATCACCAAGGATGATGTATTGATGACATTGATACCAAATATGACAATGATATATACTAGAAAGTGTTGGCATAGGGGAAGACCCAGGGTTCAACTCTTCAACAATGCACCAACAAAACCCTAACTACCAACCCTTTCGGCAACACCTGCGAAGTAGATGAAGTCTCACCCAAGGTAGAGGTAGGGGGGGTTGCAGGACTCAAGTGTCTACAACCTAGATGGGACATAGATCTATGATTACACACTTCAACAGAGAACTTAGCCAATAGTATGCATTAAGCTATGATTCTCATTCACATCACAGATTAACCCTTGTTACAGATCAACACAATAGTAATCACAATTAAGCACATAGCATCAAAGAAGATCTAACATTCATTCACATATAAATCACTACGCATCAACTGATCTACCTATCATGCATAAAGAATAAGAAAATAAATACATAAACACTATGAAAAACATTGCACAAAGCACATCAACACATGATATACGTGGTTCACCCCAGTGTGGGGCTATGTCCACCAATATTCTTCTCTTCTTCTGTATTATTTTGTAAGATTCTTACATTCCTCTGCTCCTATGCACAAAGACATAGATCCAACTCTGCAAAAGACAAGAGATCTGTGCACCTCGCGATATCCTCCTTCCTCGAATTAGATCAAGGCACCAAGCCTTACACTGTCTGCACACAAAGAACTTACAAAACACTTGCACTTAGCTCTGCAAGTCTTAATTCATTCGTGCATAAAGCCAACTAGACAAGCACTAAGATGATTCTAGTAGTTCTTACATCGCTCGACTACTTATTTATACATTACAAAAGAGGCCTAAACATGGGTATACCCATGGGCCAACATCCCATACCCGTTACATAAACCCTAAAATCCCAAAAATCTCACAAACATGGAGAGATCCCAAGATATACGCTTCACTTGTCTTCAACTATCCTGTCAAAGTCCCAAAAATGGTCAAACATGACCAGTGTTTCCTCAAAACTAGGTCAAGGGCCAACAAGCCCCCAACACTCACCTGTGACTCATCCCGAGTCACTCTGATCTAGGCAACAGTGCTTTGAAGGCCTTGAGCTTAGCTCGATCTTCCTTGACTTGTTGCTTCACGAGAGCCTCCTGCTCAGCGAAATCCTGAAGTACTTTCTCAGTGACAGGCCCTTCCAAGCACTATTCTACTATTGCAACCACCTGTTCCAAATGTGATCCTTATCTCTCAAGCTCTTAAAAAAGTGTGCAAGCTTCATCCTGCATCGGCTAGAGTCACTGTGTCACCTCTGTTATCAATCCAAGAGTCACTCCCAGACTGCAAATGAGAGTAAGCTTGGTAACATAGAAATGTAAATGGACTAAAATAGTTTGAATAGGTGAATCAACAAGAGGAGAGTAAAAAGGAATGCATCAGACTACTGCAAATACATTCCATTGGGCATGATGTCATAACATCCTACGGATCAAAGGAAATCAAGATCCCTACCAAACAAAAGGATTATGAAATATGGATATAATAATAGAAGGTAAACAAAGAGAAGAATAACCACATAACAAATATCCTTTCTATAATATAGATTAAAGAGTGATTAAACAATAAATTGTGATTAACAAGCAATTACCACAAATCCTTTGTAGCTCATGAATTCTTTAACCAAAGGAATATTTTGATCTTTAAAATATGTAAATATTATTCAAGAAACATGGCAATATAGAATGATAACAAAGAACACAAATTCTGATAAGAAAATCTCATGAATCTCTAATGGCAGAAATGCTAATTAAAATAGGCCCTCAGGCTTACAATTGAGCAAATAAACTGCTCCTCTAGCTCTCTCCCCTCTTGGATCATGAATCCAATGCTTTCCTCAAGAGATTTCCTCCCTTAAATAGAAAATAGCATCCAAATAATCTTAGGAGGTCGAATCCCATCTCATTCATTGGATTCTAAGCCTTGGAGATAGGTGGCAACAATCAAAGAGACAAAAATCCAACAAACTGCTAATTTTCAGGAATTTGTTGGAAGTCATTAATAAAATGTCTCCACCTCATTGCATGAGGCCTTTGCTAGAGCTAAATATTAGGTGAAGGTGTCCCTTTACATCTAAATGATCCTTGAGAATCCATTCGAATCCTTCTTGACAGGTGGCAACCTCCCAACAAGGAAAATATCAAAATCCGTGACCACTACAAAAAATTAGGTAGCATCGTTGTGCAGAGTGGGTAGCGCAAATTATATATCCAATATCTCTCCAAACATAATACATTTTGAAAAACTGAGAGGGGTTTTTGTTATTTGGCATTTTTTGAACAAAATCCTCCTCCATTTTTCAAAAATGCCTTCTCAATTGCTCACAATCAAAGTTTTAAGTTAATGACTAAAAACTGGTAAAATAACCCTGCACAATTCGTTTTCTGCCAGAATATTACGCAGGACCTATAGGTAGCGCCCGACTATGTTGCACCTGTATGCAACTTCTGTCCTCTATTAAATATTATGAAGCACCATTAGGTAGCACCACTTGCATTATGTCTGTGTGCAAGTGTGGGTAGCATAACCAAAAACACAGTGCCTTCAATCTTGAATGTGTGAAGAGAAATTTGTATTCTTTCATGATGACAAAACCATTTCAATTAAGTGCCTTGAATGTACAATGGGTAGTGCCTTTTGCCACAAGGAAAACTAGCACTTAGAAAAAACTCAAAACCTAGCTAGTTAAACGCTTAGCAGCCTGTATGATGGCAGAAATAGTATGTGCATATCAGTTAACCCTCCCAAAAAGGAACAATTATCAAAAATGGGGCTCACCTTTCATCAACTATTTAGTTACCCTGAAATTCAACCTGACACTCTTTCTTTTAGAAAGAGGATATTCCTTTGGCACAACATACTTTTCCTTCTCAGAAATGGCAGGCTTCTTCTTAGGGGTTATGCTCTTCTTGACTACTGGTGTCTCTTGACACTTGACACCTTAACCAATCTTGTGCTAACATGGGCTCCATGGGGGATAGAGTCCTCCCTGCTATTGGGCTCTAAATATGTCCTAAAAACAACCTCTATACATCAACCAAAGGTAGGCGCTGGCACCAACATTTTACTTGTCACCTACGTAGGTTCTTACCTTCCGTTTTCAATACCCAACCTCCAGAGATGCAACACTTGTAAAGGAACAAAAATCGCAAAGGGAAAAACAATTGTTCTATTCAAAGGAACAACATGACTTGCAAAAGGAACAACAATCATTACATTGGGCTGAACTAATGTTGTATTAATTGCGTTGTAGTATTTTCCCAACTTATCTAATTTGTCAACCCAGGGGTCGTAAACTGACGAAGCACACACAAAGTATATGCAAGATTGAAGCAATACTAATCTAATCTAGTGTTTAAGCTATGACTAAAATTTAATCATTAATCTAACACATGGCTGAAGTAGAATCATTAATCTAACACACGACTGAAATTGAATCATTAATCTAGTTGCGTAAATGAAATTACTCTAAGAATGGGAAATTGCGTAAAGGAATTAATCTAGAAATGGAGAACTACATGAAGGAAAAGAAAGTACAACATGTGAAGAGTTAAATAACACAACAACATATGTGAGCTCACTCTAATGAAGCAATCTTGTATTAAAATAACCAAATCAATCTTCATAACATAATAATGAAAGCATGAAAACCAAAACCATGAATCAAAGCTAATAATCCCTTTCTCTTTTGAATCCTAATGACTACTCTAATTCTAATTACATCCTAATTCAATTCTCATGAAGAGAGAGAACTCTCTTTTATACATGAGAGCCTTGAAGATAAGATAACCATCTCATTATTACAGATCCACTATTCTCTCAACCTATTTTCCATTATTACAAAATATAATCCCTTT